>PVLC010026869.1:0-22456 GCA_004027655.1 Graphiurus murinus
GTCTCTGTCCCCAGGGGAGTCATGCATGTGGAAGTCAGCCTGGCAAGACTGAGGAGAGGAGGTGTCATCATGCTGCTTAACAGAGGATTCCAAAAGAGAGCTTCCAAAACAGTGTCAAGGCTACACGGGAGCTGGAACCTTGTTCTAAAAGGAGGAGACACAAATCTTAATATTTAGCTACTTGCTGCTCTACACTCTTAGGAACATGCCAGGAATCTCGAGACACCAGGATTTAGTTGCTCTTCCCTGGACTCCCAAAACATTCAACATGCCCAAACCACCCTCCAATAAGAGTATGAAGAGCTAGTTATTTTTAAAGAGCTGGAAACCCGTCTTTACTAGTTTCTGGCCAATCAATGTTGGAAATAAGCTGTGAAAGCATACTCTATGTTAACTTCTGAAAACATCAGAAATACCGTGCCAGGCTGGCCTGTGTGCATGTGTGTGGGAATACCAGCAATGCGGACACCTCCCAGGAGGATGTAAAAATGCTTTGGCTACTCAGAGCAATGTGTTTTCGATAACAGATCAAAATAAACTCAGAATCTCATTTTAGGGGCCTATCTAGTTTTTCTGTTCCAACATTCGAGTTGGAATTCCATCTTTAACTTTAAAAAGTAAAAAATGACTAAAAATCAAAGGCAATGTTGTATTCTTCTGGAACTCAGGATAGTACTGTGGTTACCATGTATTGATGTAATCCTATTGGAATGTCACCACTCACTATTAATGTTCCGCCACAAGGCCACCTCCCAGCCAGCCCACATTGGCTTGAGCCTCTGGGTCAGTTGCACCTGCTGCCTCTTTCCATTCTGACTCGTTTTCTTAAATCACCTAAGGTATTAGGTCTGTGACCTGTGATAACAGTCAGTTTGATGTGGCCACATTCCATGTCTCTGTGTGTGTGTGTTTGCATGTGTGTTTCATACGTGTTAACAATCCTGTCTTTCATGATAAGAGAGGAACATTCCTAGGGGAAGAGAGACATAGCGAATCAGAACAGCTTGGATTTTTTGGTAAGAATGCAGACCCTAAATTTGAAAGACCATAACCCTCCAACCTTAGACCCATATTTATAAATTGCGGTAACAATATTTGTACCAAGGGATTGCAGAGGGTAATAATCTCAGCCGACACACCCAGTGCGGTTACTGTGTGGAGCCCTTCGTGTTGGCTAAATGAGATACTGCAAGAAACAGCATTCATCACAGAATAAACCTTCCATCCATGAACTACCATTGATGGTCATGGTTGACAAATGCACCCATAACCTCCTCAATTCAAGGAGAGTTATTTGGGAAAGTAGGTTTTCAGATGAAGTTACACTTCATTTCTGACTTGTTTTTTGACCATTCCTTATTTAAAAGCAATAAAAGGCAACTCATAGATATTATAGCACACATTCAGAAGAAAACACCATTGGAAGAGGAAGCAAGAGAAAGGGCCAATCAGTACAGAGCCCTGTACTGCCCGAGAGGAGCCCAGCCCCAAGGTCCAGGTCCTGGCAGCCCCAACAAAAAGGAAAGGAGAATCACTTTAACAGTTTGTTGCATGTATTAGATAAAAACAGATGCTGGGTGTCCAAGGCAATTACACTGGTCCTAGGGTGAGAAAGACATAACCCCTGGGTTTTCAAGGAGACCTTGGAGTATGGAGAAACTGGAGTGCACAGAGGCATCCCGTAACCACGGCAACCACCTGCCATCTCCAGGTAGGTGCCCTGCCCGGCTGGAGAATCTCACCAACCTGATGTTCAGTGCAGCCAGCTTTTGAGGGATGATAGCCCTGTTCTGCAGCAGTGGAGCATGGTGTCTGCAGTCAGGGAACCTGCCCTCCCCACACCCCTACTCTCGGGGGTGCCTTGATAGACTGAGTCCTGCACATGGTAATTCACTCTGGTCTCTTGAAGACTTCCCTCCATCCCTTTTTTTTCCTGGTTTGCTTGATTTTCTCACATAGGATGTACACTATTTTCCTTAATTCTGAGCAAAATATGTATCTCTTCTGAATTACACATGAAATGTAAAAGATGTTCATGTTATAGGAACAGGAGCAGGAATGTGAGCTTCAAGGGCAGAATTGGAATCTGTGGCTGAACCCCAGATCCGAGAGGCCCCTGGGTGGCCACTGCAGTGAGCCAGGTGTGCGCACAGGAGGGACAAGAGCTGTCCAGGTCAGCACCTTCCTCAGGGCTCTGGAGGCTGAGATCAAGGTGTCATGAACTCGGCTCCTCCTGCCGGCCACTTCCTGCCTGCAGGTGTCTGGATGACCTTGCATGGGGGAGAGAAGGCCCTGATCTCTTCCTCTTTTATGATCCACTAATTTCTCCATGGGAGTCCACTCTGCACTCTCAACTGGCCCCATCTCCTCCCTGAGGTTTTGCCTCCACATGCCTTCACACTGGGGTTAGGGCCTCGAGGGATGAATCTGGGGGCTACACACTCCAGCCTGCAGCAATGGCTCCCACGAGAATGGATGTTCCTGGTATTTCACGTTAAGTCTGGTGTTTACCCTGGGGTTATAGTAAGATATACTCATGCTACGTGCACTTCCTTTGATTTTTAGTTTGTTTTATTAAGAATATATTTTGAATATTTTGCTTTGGGGGTCATTTTCCCTCTCGGTTTATCAATTAGGCTATCACATTTTCTAAGCAGTCATCTATTTCTGGTGGAGACCTTCCTTGTTCGGTTTGATTGATTCTGTGTTTGGCATTTTTGTGTCTGTTCATAAGTGAGATTGTTGTGAATTCAAGACTATCAATTGTATTCGAGCATGGCCAGCTCTTAAATCACGATGGTGGTCTCACTATCAGCAGAGACTGAAGTGAGACAGTATGGCTGTCCTGGCCAGTGGCTCAGGGTGGTTTCGTGATGTCTTACCATGAATGACAACTTGCCCATTAAGTGGCTGATTGTTGACCAAGTAAACATTATTTGTCTTAGAGTAGAAAGCTTCTGTGGTATCTGAAAGAGAAAATTACAAAATTAGAAAAAAGTGTTTTTGATAATTGACTTTTAAATTCCATAGAGACCCCCCCACACACACCTCCTCCTCCTCCTCTTACCTTTGTTTTCTTGTTTGTGGCTTCTATTACAAAGTCTTATATAAATTACCTTTTTTATAGTTTCTAACAAAACATAGACCTTCTGAACTATTGCCTGGAACCCACAATGGGCAAACCAGGTATAAGCAAAACCTCCTGTTGAGTATGGACCCCCAGAGCATGATAATTATTACCTTGACCTTCCCAGGTAGTTAAAAGAGGAGCACAGGGTTAAGTATCAGCAATCAATACTGATTGCTGTGTTTTCTTGGCAACACATCTATTTCCAAAAACATATAGCTCTCTGAAGAATACCATAATTAGAAAATTACAAAAATAAATTCATCTTTCTGTAAAATCAGGGAGGGACCCGGGCTGGATGATTATAAAATTTTGTTGATTATCGTAGGAGAAATCATTATGAGAAATATATATTCATACATAAACCAAAAATATCACATACTTTCTGATTTTAGAAGGTACTTATTCTTTTATCTGTATTTATTTTCTGGGAGAAAAATACAAACCTGGCTTTATCAGGAGTAGATTTCTGGAACTGTGGCTGTTTTGCCCAAATTATGAAGCCCATGTAGAATTGGGAGGACCTAGATGCAACCAGTCACGTGGCTTGTGCATACTTGGAATTCAAATTTCATTCCAGCCTCAAATGCTCTGTCAGCCAGGATCACAGATGTTGGAGATCTATATTAATATGAACCCTTTTAATGTGAGCAAGGTAATTCAGAGCAATCTAAAGCGGGATTTTTAATCAAATAAAAAAAAAAAACTCTGATTAGTCTTTGAAATGGTTTTTGGGATCAGAGTTACTGATAAAATGGCTGTATTATTCCTTTCTTTTCTGGGACAAAGAGCTCCATCTGCACTCTGGTCACTGGGAAGTTCCTCTCCCAGTGACGTGGCCCCTTCACCTCGGCAGCGCTCCTAGATTTCTTTCATGTTTCTCTGCTGGCTTTGGTTTCGTAGAGGAGCTGTACAGGCACTTCCCCCGAGTAGCGGGGTTTCACTTGGCTCTGGTTTTCAATGAATAGCTGTCAGTCAGTGTTTTCCAGGGCACCTACACAAAACCTTTGGCCCCAAAGCTAATGTTAAGAATAAAAAAGAGCTTCAGAAAAGTTGTGTGAAGAAATCAGTGAGGCCAAATGGCCGCACAGCTGTCTGGGGGCACAGCTCAGTCCATAGCACTCCAAACCCTGGAACTGCATAGCAATGTAGTTCTACTACGGCCCTGGTCTAATGTGGGCCCCAGGGACTTTGCACCATTCAGAGGCCCCACACGCTGTCCTCTGACTGGCCAGGTTGGGTGATTCTGAAAGTCACTTTGCCTCAGTGAACGCGAGTCAATAGTGTGTGCAGCTGTGCAGAGACACCTCCAGGAGGAGAGCTGACAACCGGCCACGTCACAGGGCAATTCTTGGGGGCTGAACAAATGCTCCTGGTCATCCTGCTGGTCTGTATCTGTCCCCAGAGGCTGAGGAGGCCACGCCAGGTACCATAAGTGAGAAGAATAGAAGCCAGGAGATGCTCAAAATTGTTTTTAAAGTACATTAGACACGTAAAAAGAGACACTGGGATGTCAAACTACATATATAAAAAAGTAAAATTCTAATTTTTAAGTAGAACATGCCCAGCCCTTTTTTCACAGTCTGAGGAAAAAAAAATCATGTTTTTCTGAGACCAGTTTCAGGCCAGGTTGGAGTTCCCTTTGTCCCTTGCTGGCTTTATCCCCAATTTACAGAGTGGGGGAGCTCCTGCTGCTGCTTTAGCCCCTGAGGTTTGGTTCAGGCTCTCTGTCATGTGCCAAGGGCAGGAACGAGGAGATATGGCAGTCTTTGGAAGGCAGGGTGGTCCAAGGAACTTAAGTACTATGGCCTGGCGATTTCTACAGGAGGGAGGGCGTGTGATAAGGAAGTGCTCGCCATAACTGGGCCTTGGAGGCCAAACGCATTTTCATTGATGCTTAAAGCCTCACAACTATATTTCCCAGCAAAGTGGAGCCTATAGGAAGAGACCCAGCAGACCTGGTTATGTAACGTGGTGGAGGGACGCCCAGGTGTGGACCAGGGTCCAGTGCACTGTGCCCAAAGTCAGCCGGTGGTGCTAGGAGCCACACAGCCCATAGGGGTGGTCTTCTCACACCACAGTCAGTAGTCCAAATAGCCGCAGAAGACCATGCCAACTCTAGAATACTTTTCCTGCAATCTAATCAAGGACATGGGCAGATGTTTATTATGTTAGCAAAATTTCGAAAACATCCTTGGAGCTTTAGAGTAGAGAAACTATAAAATGAGTAGTGTCAGAACCTGATAACTAAAATCACATTTCTGAAGAATATTTGATAATATTTGTAAGATGATAAGAGTATAAAAACAACTGGAAAAAAGCACCATTCAAGGCCAAGTATAGATAATAAATTATATAAAAGACGGGTCCTCATATTTGGATTTCAGATTATTTTTTGTTTTTATTTTTAAAAACTATTCTCTAAAATATATGAATGGACTCATTAAGCTTGTAATTAGTAAATATGTATGCTATGAAAATTGTGTTGTCACAGTTATATATAGCCTGTCCCCTGAGGAATCCTGTATTAATATTCAGAGTTGATGTAATTAAGTCTCGAGGATTGCAATCTCATCAGGGTGTAAATGCACTGTAATGGATTTACTGGGTTGTAACCTGTGATGGTGGGTGTGGCTGCAGGCAATAGGTCCTTGAGGGGGTGTGTCCCTTAGGGACTGTGCTTTGGACTTGCTTTGCTTGCTGGCTCTCTCTATGATGTGAGAGCAGAGCCCTTGCTCTCTCCCTCTCTCTGTTTCCCACCTCCATGTCTTGACTCCAGCCTCATATGGACTGAACCCACAAATATCCAAAAAAACTGTGAACAAATAAATTTTCCTTCCTCTAAGTTGCGTGGTCAGTTGTTTTAGATTACAGAGTGGGAATATTGACTGAGACATATGTGGAAAAAAATTTCAAATAAGTAGCTTTCACTTATGTAAAAATGGTTTGAAAAATACATATCTTAAAAGTATTTTGCTATTTCCCAGGGGATTTAGAAATTTCTGCATCCTGCCTACATATATTCTTTTGCTATGACATTGCAGTTTAGACAATAGCCTCTCACAGGAACCTTTCCAGAGATTTTGAATGGTAGCATTGTTGTTCTTATTTAAGGACCAAAATGTTGTTGGAGTTCTGAGAGGCTGCTACATAGGTTTTTTTCTGTCACCAGGGTGGTAATGTCAACTGTTACCTGGTGGTTCACCAGCAAGTTGATGTGTTACACAAAGTTTTCTTTCTGTTCTGAAGAAAAGTATGCCATAAACAAGCCTGAGTTCTGAGTATTGCATACCACATAATTTTAAATCTAAAATAGAAAAACTAGTATGTAGAATTTGTTAGCAAGTCCGGCAGGTCCAGAAAGTGCATATGCTATGTGTAAGGAAGATGGAAGGGAATGCTGGTTCCCCCAGGACTGTGGTAGACAAGTACTTATGAATTATTTGGGGCTGGTGAGGGGCATCTTTTGTAAAAGTGCCATAGCAAGATAAACGGTGGCATTTCTGTCTCTGAGAACTGAAAAGGGCAAGTCTGATGCTATGCATCTCTTGAAGCCCTAGGGTAAAAGGGTTTAGAGCGAAGAGCAGCCATTGAAGTGTGGAATTGAAAACAGCCATTCCACTGGCTGTTGAAGTCCATCACCAAAGCAATAAGGGTCTTAAATTTTATTGTCTATATAATTGAAGTCAGGAAATTTGTAGGCAGAACGTTGAAAAGTACCAGAGGTCAGAAAGTTGAGAAGATGGACAGGCACCCCAGAACCTACAGTTCATGGACTGAGTGAGCTACACACCAAAACATGGCTGTCCTCAACCAGATTTCTATACAGATGGGCTGTAATGAGAATGCTCTCCAAAAATCTCTGCATTAGAGTTTTTATCTACTATTTTGCCACTGGGATTCTTTCCCCTCAACATCATTACTGCACTCGCATTTTGAGTTCCACGATTTCTTTCCCCAGAGCTGCAAACAGGATGTTTACTAAGTGGTTACCACACTAAGATAAAGGACAGGGGAAAAGAGCCTAAGCATGTAGTTGATTTGAACAAGAGCCTCCAGATCAAATGTGGCTGACACTCCAGACCCCACCGACACGCAGTTCCTCTCCTCTACCCAAGAGGTGCAGTTTCCCCTGTGGCACCTGGCCTGTGTCAAATCACACCTGCACCTCTGCATATCATTCCTGATGTTGGCCACAGGTGTCCAACCTGCTGGTCACACTGGATTTATCTGTATCATCCTCCTGAACTCTGTTCTTTCAAATCCAACCCACTGAAGTACTCAGGGCCCCTCTGTGCTCTGAACTGAGAAAGTTCTCAACCCCACTGAGCCACCGGGAGCACACCTGGGTGGAGGCTGGGTGACTGGCAGAGTGGGGTTACATGTGTCTTGTAGGGGTGACATCCTAGAGGCAAAGCAGGATCTCAGAATACCTGGAATTAGGGCAGCTTCTTGCACAAGCATACCCTAGGGGGATTATTGCTGCCACCACAATTTCCTCCCTTACCTTTAAGCTGTTATATCAACAAACTAGTAAGGGAGTCCTGGGAAGCAGAGAGGCAGGGAGAAATGGGAGAGACAGTTCCAGAGGGCACATTGCTACAGCCTGTGCTGGGAAGTACTTATGAAGATAATGGATATCAAACTCACACGGTGGAACCGGAGAAATGCAGTGGAGCTTAGAGTGGACAATTAATGACACAAACAAACCAGAGGGTGAAATTACCACTCATGGGACCAGAGAGGCTGTCTAGTAAGTCTGGGGGATTGTGTTTGGGGAAGCTCACTAAGGAAATCCAGGACTCCTGGGCTGCAAAGGTTGGCCACCTCACTGCTCTCCGGGCTTCCGAATGTTTCCCTCACAGGGCTGCATGTGGTCATTAAGCCATTTAATCCATGAAGTAGATTCTCGCCCCATCTGCCCTTCCACTCCTGACCAACCCCAGATGTTACAGAGAAAAGACCTTTCCATATAAACATGGGAAAATCGAGGGTGGCTCATCAGAATCTCCTCTGAGCCTGTTTTTGTCTTCTGCTTGCCACCGGAGGGCTGTTCTGGAGGCTGGGGACTTTGTGGAGTTGCAGGATGTCCTGGGGTCCCTGTGCCGCCCACGTGGTCAGAGGAAGTGGTCTCTCCACTTGCAGGAGGGGTCTTGGGAAGCGTGCCTCCAACGGCTCATGGGACTCCATTGGAGATGTGGCTTTCCTATGGTTTGTTTGACTCTCCTCTAGCCTGGGTTGAGCTCTAGTAAACACAGTAGAGTGCCCACACCCCAGTGCAATGGTGTGAGCTCGGACAGAATAGACGCAGCTGTGTAACTGCCACACACCGGCAAGCCTTGTCCCTCGAGTGGCCACCTCCTGCCTCTCCCTGTTGACGAAGCGTCTGGCATTGGCGCCTTGGGGATGTGCCTGTCAGCTGTGGCTCCCTGCTGGCCGCTGACTCGAGATTGGCTGTGTTGTTCCTCATTTGCTCCTTCCTTCTTCTGTTGCCTCTGTTCTACAGCTGTGCCATGGTCACTTATTTGTCATAATGACATGGCTATCTCTTCTCCCTTCCCATCCTCCTCCTGCTGCTCCTCCTCTCTCCCTTTTTTCTATCATGTGCGTGGTGCAGGACCGGGATGCAGGGTCTCAGGAATTCCTGTGCTGGGCTCACACTCCCACTGATGGGCTGGAGCTCTCTGCCCTACCTCTCCACCCGCACCTGAGGGCACCAGCCTTGCACATAAGTGTCTTGGTGACATGCCATGGTGTACCACAGTGGTCTCAGCATGAGTTTCCTGGCGGCCACGCTGAGTTCCTTTTCCTATCTTATTCACTATTCACAGTTTCTATCAGGAAGTGCCTGGTCCACTTATCTAGTATTTGCCCTGTTCTTACAGTATTCTCCATGGAGGACGCTTTAAGTGCAGGTTGTACGACTGGCTCCCCCGCCTTCCATTCTCTGGATGGGACCTTCAGGGACCAGCCCGTCCATGTTGTCCTCTGACTTTAGGTTTTGTAAAGTCCGGTTGGCTCTGTTGTCTGTCACCATGTTTAAACCTATGATGTCTCTGGAACTCTGTGTATGAGTGCACGTGTGTGAATGTATATGTGTAAATGTGTCTGTGTGACTGTGTGTGGGTATGCATGGTGAGACAGGATGCAACTCATTCTTTTTCTGGGATATCTGGTGGCCAGTGCCATCAGCCTGCAGTATAGCTGTGCGGGGGTCCTTGTCTGCCACGACAGCTGGAGGTGCTGCCCCCTCTGCCAATACCACACTGTGATACTTGTCTCTTGTTTCCTTACCCCCAGTGTTATTCTTACTCTTGAGGCTGGCTTGATGTCCTTGCCTCTGCAGTTCCATGTGAACCTGAGAATCAGCTTCTCAGCTTTCACACAGAGGACCTCACTGAGGTTCAGAGGGCGTTTACTGTGAATTAGACTGGAGAGACTGGCATCTTTATCTTGCTCTGCCTTCTAATTCCATCAGCACCGTCAATTCTTCCATGTCTTTAAGCCTGGCAAAGTGTCCCTATGGTTTTAGTTTTCTAAATCCTGTGTATTAGCACATCTTCATTAGCTGTATCATAGGTATGTGGTATCTCTTCATGCTTCTATAAATTTAGTG
Organism: Graphiurus murinus; assembly: GCA_004027655.1. NCBI lineage: Eukaryota > Metazoa > Chordata > Mammalia > Rodentia > Gliridae > Graphiurus > Graphiurus murinus. Next base: position 9,744 of record PVLC010026869.1, read on the forward strand.
TAAATAAAATAAATTGATGCTTTCATAGAAATAAAACTAAACTATAAAATAATTGTTTATTGCTGTCGCAGAAGTAAAACTTTATTGACTTTTTTCTAGAGAGCTATATTTATATATTAATTAAAGTTAGTGTATTTTTTTGGACTTCTACATCCATAATAGGTTGACTGCAAATGCTGGTTTAGTTACTTTTCTTCTGAGTTGTTCTATTAGCTTCTCCAGCCTCATCGTGCTGGTCAGGACCTTCAGTACCACACAGTAGAATGGTGATGTTAAGCATCCAATTGTGGTCCTGAATTCAGAGTAGGACACTTCCAGTATTTCTTTATTAAAAAAGATATTTGCCACAGTTTTGTGTATATCCTTTATTACATTAGGAAAATTTCTTTCTACTTCTAGTCTGCTTAAAGTTTGCATCATAAATTAAATTTAATTAGTGTTTTTCCTTATTAAGGTAATTATTTTTATTCCTTTTTATTTTGGGGGGGGGAGTGGTAACTAGGGATTGAACATAGGGCATTCTACCTATGAGCTACACCCCCAGCCCTTTTATTTTTGTTTTAAAACAAGGTCTCAGTAAGTTGTTGAGAGTCTAAGTTGCTGAGGCTGGCCTTGAATCAGTGATCCTTCTGTCTCAGTCTCCCAAGTAGTGGTATTACAGAAGCACACCTGCCTTATTCTTTATTCTTTAATATAAAGTTGCACTGATCAATATTTGTGGGATAAATTGAATTTGCATTACTCAAAAGAAATATAATTATTATATCCTTTTAACACAATAACATGGTATTTGCTAATACTTTATTTAGTGCTTTTGAACACATGTTTATCATACATTGTCTAACCTCTTTTTTAAATAATCCTATTTGGCTTGTAAATAAGGTTTAGTTGGCCTCAAAACAAGTTTGGGAAGTATTATTTTTTTCTCTACTTTGAAGAATTTATATGATTAGTATTATTTTTTCTTTAAACACTGGAAATATCTCTGAGAAGGGACCTGCTTTCATGATTCTTTAATGTGAAGTTATATAATTACATATTTGATTTTTTTTTTCTGGACATGGGTCTGTTGAGCTTTGCATTTCTTCTTGTTAGTTTTTATAAGTTGTGTTTTCCAAGTAATTTCCCCATTTCACTGGACTAATAAATTTGTGATACAGAATTGTTCGCGCTCTCCTCTTAAAATCTGTAATGATTTTCACTGTCTATTTCAGATAGCACTATTAAGCCTTTTGTTTTGTTTCTTGATTAATTTGACTTTGGTTTTTTCAACACTATTTTAAAATTTAATTCCTGCTTTTATCTTTATTATCCTCATTTGTTTTTCATTTTCCATTCATTTTCTGTTCTTGTTCTGGCTTCTTATAATTAATGTTTTAGACTTTTACCTTTTTTTTTTAATTGGTGCATTGCAATCATACATCTTTGTTAGGTACAAGCTGGTAGAGATACACATGCACACAGCACTCATTTAGCCCTTCGCCAATTCCCACCCTATTTCCTCCCCCTCTCTCCTTCTCATGTTCAGCTTAGTGACTGACTTTGATGTGTTTGTGAAAGTACATCATGTGCATTAGAGTGTTTCCCTCTCTCCCAACCCATCACCTTCAGTTAAGTTGCCTTCTTTGCTCATCTAAGGTTTCTCTTTCTTCGTCTGGAATCCCTCCTATGACCCTCTTTCTCCCTTGCTTTCACATATTAGGAAGAGTATTCGATTTTTTACATTTTGTAACTAACTAATCTTACTTAACATGTTTTCCAGTTCCATCCATTTCCCTGCAAATGACGTGGCTTTGTTCTTCATTATGGCTGAGTAAAATACAATTTTGTACATCTTTCCTAATATATACGTTTAGAGCTGAACATTTTTCTGATACATAGCATTAGCTGCATCTTATGAGTTTTACGATATAATCCTTACCTGACATGACCTTCAGTTCAAAATACTTTATAATTTCCATTTAACTTCTCTTGACCAGGAATTCTTAGAGGTACATTACTTAATTTTGAAACAGTAAGACATTCACTAGTCAGTCTATTATTTTTTAGCTCAAAGTCCATGATCCCATAGACAAAGAATACATTCTGAATGGCTTCAATTGCTTGGGATTTGCTGGACTTTCTTGGTTTCTGTAGATAATCAGTTCTGACAGATGTTCTGGGTGCATGAAGAACAGAGTTCTCTTCCTGGCTTCAGTGGTCAACACATATAAGTAGCTCAACACTGTTAATCTTCTTGTTTAGATTTTTGAAATCCTTACTGATATTATTGATCAATGCATTTGTTTAACTTATCAAAGTTATCTTGATTATCTCTGATTTGTCAATTTTTGCATCTTACATTTCAAAGTCATAGAGTGAGACATGGAAATTTAGATTGTTGTATCTTTCTGGAGAAATTCACCTTTTATCACTGTGAAATGACCTTTTTATCACTTCTAGTTATTTTGGTCTTAAAATTCCTTATGTAGGATAACTAGTCTGTATCCATTTTCTTCCAGTTAACATTTATATGGTATTTTTTTCTTCCAGCATTTTATTTTCAAATTTCTCTGTTCTATTATTTTAGCTGTTATATTTATTCATGTGTTTTTTAATTTTAATTTAGTCAAAACATGTATATTAAATGTAATTCATGATCTCTCCATATTTAAATTTACCATCTTATTATTCATATTTGATTTTCTACCTATTTTGCTCTATTTTTTTCTTTTTTGTTGGTATTTTATTGTATTAACCAACATTTATTTTCATTTCATTTCATTTTTCTATCTTAGATTATTTGCATGTCTTACTACTTCTCTCTCTGTGGTTTTCCTGAGGAAAACCAGAGTCATCCTTGGTTATTAGAAAATCATATACGTGCAATATTTTTATCGCTGCCCTGGCAATGTTAAGACCTTGAAACACTTTAACTCCTCCACATAACTGCAAATTTGTGTTTAGTCATAGTTATTATTAATTTTGCACATATTTTAAGCCCAGCAGGACACTGCTGTCATGATTTTATAGCTGGTATTAAGTGGGTTATTTACCAAGTCCACCATACCTGGCTCTTCAGGCCTCTGCTTCTTCATTCCTAACTGGGATCTCTCTCCCTCTCCCTGGAGATCTCCCCCCAGCTTGGCTTTCCTGGTAATAAGTTATCTCACTTTCTGTTTGCCTAAGAATACTTTCACTTTGCCTTTCCTTTTAAGAGATGTTTTCTTAGCCTACGGAATTATAGATTGGCAGTTCTTTTCTTTCACCTTTTAAGAGATGCCTGTGTTAGTCACCTTTCCGTCGCTGGGAAAAAGCATCTGAGGTAATCAGCTTCCAAGGAGGAAAGGTCTGTTTTGGCTCAGGGTTTCCCAGGCTCCAGTCCGCTGTGTCTTGGGCCTGCTGCTTTGGAGACTCTGGCAGCGCCATGTGTCGTGGTGGGAGTGGAGGAGGAGGCTCACCTTGTGGGGCTGGAAGCAGAGAGAGAGGAAGGAGCCAGTCCTAAAACCTCTATGAGATATCCCCGTCCAACCATCTCACTTCCTCCCACTGGGCTCCACGTCCTGCAGATCCCGCTTCCTCCTGCAGCACCAGGTGGTGACCAGGCCTTCAAGACGTGGCCTTTGAGGGCACAGCCAGCCCAGCCACAGTGCTGTCTTCCATCTCCAGCCTGTCCCTGTCTTTGGAGGGACTCAGCCTGGCGTCCTGGCTCACTCTTTACATTGCCTGCCCTGGTTGGGCGTTGGTTTTAGACGTTCCGCCTTGTCCCTAGGTGGGGTTTGCTTGTGTTCTATGCGGGGCTGGGATGAAGGAGCCTCTCCTCTCTGAGAACTCGGGGCTGTGCGGGATTTGTGTTCTGTCTTTGGCATTCTTGTGCGCCAGAGGCGAGGCTGGAGGTGTTCACCAGGTAACCGGCCTCCCAGCCGCCATGCAGGGTCTGCAAGTCCTGTGCCCATCAATGTGGGTGTTAATGTGGGAGAAAGGACGACAAGACTGATGAAGACTGTACTCTGTCGGAAATGGAAGGGAGGTCACAGATGGCAGAGGAACTTAGATGAGTGTTCAAAAATGAGAAAAAAAAAGGGGTTACGTGAGAATGTTACAACTAAACATCACTACGCTCAATATATTGTTCTAGTGTCACCTTTTGGTTATTTTACTTTAAAAATAATGCAGACATGAAAACATATCATACTACTTCATGATATAATTGTTATCATTTTCAATAGTTCTTTCTGTTGTGTTTTGATATATTTCCCTGGCATGTGTATGAAACACACACATACACACTAAGCAAATGATATTATGTTGCATATTTGATTTCATATTTTTCTTTCTTCATTCAACATTGATTACATTTGTATAGTACATTAAAATTCTTTCAGATCACCCTATTCAATAACTAGTTTATATCTCATTATGAATGGATTTATAAAAATTCATTATGTTCCTATAGGGGACAAAAAACTTTTGTCTACCCGCCGATGTTTTCTAACTGAGCACTGCAAATAAAACTGACAAAGGAAAGATTAACAGAAGGAAAGACACACAATTTTATTTTACATTATTATATTTATATTAGTATTGCACATGCATAGGGGCTCCACAGGAAAGAAGCAAAAAAAATTCAAAAAATTTTTCTAAGAATTGGTTCGACTTGAGATTTGACTTACAATTTAATAAGGTGTGATACATTGAGGAGAAGGCACTAGAGAAAAGGAAACTTGACCTCCTGGGGAATAATCTGGGAAGGGAATAGGAGGGGAAATTGACTGATAAGGGGGTTTTCCTAAGTTCATCTGCAGTCCCCTTGCTGCCCAACTTCAGACTCTGCTGATCCTGGTGTTCCCCTTGTGGAGGGGGAAGAGGGATCCACATAGGGGAAGGGACACGGAGGGCGTCACAGAGGGGAAGGGATGTAGACAGGGGTCCTAGAGGGGAAGAGGCATGGTTATGCTTGGGAGGGTTCCTGCTTCTAGCCAAGGGGAGGCCTTATCTCCTCAGAGTCTTGTCTGTCTTTTCTATGCTTAAATTATCTTATAATGTGCTGTGGTGGGAGGGCTTACCCCAAATACCTTTCACCCTGTGATCAAACATTGGGGTGTTTCTAATTTTTAGAACTATGATTTTCACTGTTGGCATAAACCTTTTTTTACACACATCTTTGACTTCATTTCTTGTTATTTCATTAGAATTATCCATTAGAACTAATATCATGGGGTCAGATGTTATGACGTTTTTAAAGTTCTTGGTATATAAAGGCTAATTACTTTTCTGATTGTTTGAATAAATGTATGATCTCAGGAGGAACATGAGTAATTTTCTCACCGTAACCTCGATGGCATTAAATTATAGTTCATCTTTCATGTTTTCCAAATTAAAAGGCAGCCATTGTATCTTGTTTTAATTTTCATTTCTTTATTTCCTAGAGTGGCATGATATTTGTCTAAGTATATTCTGGCTATTTGTATTTCTTCTGGAAGTTTTATTTGTGGGCATGTGTCCACTTTGGGTGGGCCGGTGATTTTTCTACTGTGTTCTGAGAACTCTTCGTACATTGCTGGTACTATCATTTTCTGTTAGGTTTAGAAATAGGTTTGCAGTTTGACTTTGGCCTTCTTATTATGTGAATGCCATTTTTTGACATATATAGATTGCAGTATATTTTTAACTTCCCCTCTGAAACACACCATTCACTTGCTAAATACTCAGAAGGCAGAGTTTAATGGAACATCTTTACCTCAATGAAATGACATTAAATATTTAAACGGGATAAAATAGAGTCTCATAGCTGTGAGTGACTGAATGATTTTTATTTCATTCTGTTATCTGGTTCTAGTGAAATAGGAAAATATATATTCATTTTTCCCTGGATATTATCTTCTGAATGACTTTTAAAATATTGAGCGGCGAGTCAGGTAGTGGTTGATCCAGCAAAGTCTCTGGGCTCCAAGGAGGTTTTGAGGTGGGATTGGAGCTTCCTGTGGTGTCTGGGGGAACTCCTGGCTGGGGTTGGGGGTGGATAAGATGGGTCTTCCTTCTCTTTGTGTCTTTGCCACCGCAAACATGCTTACTTATAATCCCATCTTCCTGGATTTGGAAGCTGATGGAGACATAGACACCAGAGTAGATGGGCCTCTGGGATGCCTTGTTCCCTGTGGCTCTGGACAGAAGTCCCGCCCTGACCAGGGATTAGCCTTCTATCTCAGACTCTGTTTGCTTTTGAAACTAGAGCTCAAGCAAATTAACATGTTCTTTAAAGAATGGAGTCTTGCCCATTCAAACACTTTTCCTCTCTAATGAATTTGGCCCTTGTTAAAAATTCTACTAATTCTTAAGAAAGGTAAAGTGGAACTTAGCTCCTTCATTCCTAAGCTGCCGCTGCTGCTGCTTCTCCGTCTCCTCCTCCTTCTTCATCCTCTTTATCTTCTTTTTGCAGTACTGAAGATAAAAACCAGAGACACTCTACTGACTACATCCCCAGTCCTTTTTATTTTTTTTTTATTTTAAGGCAGGGTCTTCTAAGTTGTCCAGGCTGGCCCTGAACTTGCCTCCTGCCTTTGCCTCCTGAATAGCTGGGATTGCATGCCTGGACCACTGTGTCTACCCCTGAGCTTCTGGAAACCCCTGTCTCAAGAGAACTGCACATGAGAAATTCTCCCATTTTCCACCCAGATGTTAGCCTAGCATGGTTCCACCTGGTTTCTGGGGGGAAGTGGTCCCTCTGTTTCAGGTGCCAAGTGGCCACAGGAGACAGAAGAGTGGATTCCTTGAAGCGTATGGCGGTACATGCCTATAATCCCAGTACTTAGGAGGCAAAGACAGGAAGATCACAGATTCAAGGACAGCCTCAGCAAGTAGTGAGACTCTCAGCAGCCTGTGTCCCCCTAGTTTCAAAACAAAAACCAAACTGTTCTGGTCAGCATTCTTGCAGCTATAATCTAAAGGGTTGGCCACATAACTTAGAGGAAAGAAGATTTATTTTCTTATGGTTTCAGGTTCCGACCATGTGAAGCTGGGGACCAGGGATCTCAGGGGATAGGGGTGGGAGGAGGAGAGAGGAGAGCACATGGGCTGTGCCCCTCACATCACAGAAGCGGGAAGCAAGAGAGAGAGAGAACAGGGGGAGGAGAAACCATATATATAATCCCCGAGGCCAAAACCCCGGGGACCCATCTCTAGCCATATTCTACTGGCCTGGGTCACCACCTATATAAACCCATTGCAAAGGACTTAACCACTGTCGAGAGTATAACCCTTACGGCTCAATCACATCAGCTCCAAATATTAGTAAATGAGCTCTTTAGGGGACATTTTATATCTGTAACACAAACCAACACAAAACAAAAAAAGGGCTGGGGGTGTAGCTCAGAGGTAGAATGCCCCTGGATTCAATCCCCAGTTAGAAAAGAAAAAGAAAAGGAAGAATAGATTTCTTGTGGTCCAGAATCGTCTCCTATTATTCAGAACATGCCTCTAAGGTGGGTTAAGTTTTTCAGGAAAAGAGCTTTGCTCCTGTCGCCAACTCAGCAAAGAGGACATGCACTATACGCCAAGGTAACCAAGAGCCATAAAATCCTCTTGTCTGACTTTGATGAAGACACTGCCTCCTCTGAGTGGTCAGTGCTCGCCCTCAGAAGCCCATGGGCCAGTGGTCTTCGTACCCCCAACAGATCCAGAAAGACGCCAACAGCTGGCCTGTGCTCTGAGCCAACCTGTGTTTGACTTCTTTTCCATTTTCGCTTTAGAGGGAAGTGAGCAGCAGCAAGTGAAGGCCACCAAGCGGCGCCTTTTTATTTTTACTTTTCCTAGGCACATTGTGATGCGAATCCAATGAGAGCTAGTGTGGAAATTGGGCTTTTTCTTGCTTGAAACCATTCACATGGCCTCAAGGTTATCAGCCCTGCTAGTGGCCGAGGCTTGCAGTCCTCGTTACTAAGGACCTGTGTGGCATTCCACAGATACCATTCCAGCCCCGAGAGCTCACCTGCTGAGGTCTCCATGGACACACCCTTCCTTGGCCTCATAAAAGGTTTGGGAGCGTCATAAATACCCCAAGCACTGACAGACTGCATGAGTACTGTCTCTTCTCTCTGCCACCGCCTGTCCCACACACCCAGGGATCCTACCTGCTAGTAACTTTCTTCTTTTTCTTTTTTCCAAAAATGATTTTTAAAGAAGTAATTTTTTCCTCAAAAATGATGTCTACAGAAGTAATTTAAAAACAAAAGAGTGCACACTTGTAATCCCAGCATTTGGGAGGCTGAGACCAGAGGATCCGGGTTCGCGGCCAGCCTCAGCTACCTAGTGAGGCACTCTGCAACTTAGTGAGACTCGGTTTCAAAATAAAGAATAAAAAACAGGACTGGGGGTATAGCTTGGAGTTAGAATGCCCCTGAGTTCAATCCCTAGTACCGAAAAAAAAAGATTGCATACTATATATTTATACCAATATCAAACCAGATGGCTTCATTTGGATATTTTACAGATTGAAAGAAAATAATATTCCATTGTGCATGTATACACAATTTTCTTTATCCACTCATCTGTCAATGGGCATATAGTTTCTTAACACAAGTTCCTCAACGTGGCTACTATAAACAATGCCAAAAGAAACATGGTATACAGGTACTTCTTTTGTATGAGACTCAATTTCTCTTATGGATATGCCTAGCAGTAGTCTAGCAAGATGGTGTAAAAGTTCTATTTTTAGTTTTTCAAGGAGCCTTCATTTGTTTTGTTGTTTTTGATGATGATGATGATGATGATGATGATGATGATGATGATGATTCTAACTGGGGTAAGATGAAATCCCAGTGAAGTTTTGATTTGCACTTTCCTGATGGCTAATGATACTTATTTTTTCATATGTTTATTGGATATTTGTACTTCTTTTGGGAAGTGTCTGCTTACATCATTTGTCTGTTTATTAACCAGATTTCTTGTTCTTTTGATGTTAAGTTTTTTTTCCAGCACTTTATAAATTCTGGATATTGATCTTGTCAGATAAATCATTGACAAAGGTTCTCTCTCATTCTCTAGGTGGTTTCTTCACTCTAATCATTATTACCTGTGCTGTGCAGAAGCTTTCAAACTTGATGTGAGCCCCTTGCCAATTCTTGATTTTACTTCTTGAGCTATTGGAGCCCTGGTCAGGAAATCCTGTGTCTTCTTCTAGTAGTTTCAAACTTTCAGGTCTTAAGTTCTTTGGATCCATTTGGAGTTGATCCTCATACAGGGTGAGAGATAGGGATCTAGTTTCACTCTTCTACGTGTGTATGCACCGTTTGTTGACAAGGCTGTCTTTTCTCCAATGAGTGCTTTGGGTTCCTTTGTCAAAGGCTGTCTTTTTTTCCAATGAGTGCTTTGGGTTTCTTTGTCGAGACTCAGATGGCTGTAGTTGTGTGGGTTTACCTCTAGATAGTGCATTCTATTCCATTGCTCTGTGTGTCTGTTTTTTTATGCCAGTGCCATGCTATTTTGGTTACTATGGCTCTGTAGCATAATTTGAAATCAGATATCGTGATACCTCCAGCATTGCTCTTTTTGATCAGTATTTGTTTTTGGAGTCTTTTGTGCTTCTGTATGAATTTTAGGATTATTTTCCTAGTTCTATGAAGAATGTCATTGATATTTTGATGGGGTTTGCATTGAATCTGTAAATTGCTTTGGATAGTATAGTCATTTTTAACAATATTAATTCTACTATCCATGAACGTGGAAGGTCTTTCCATCTTCTGGTATCTTCTTCAATTTCTTTCTTCATTGTTGTATCGTTTTTATTGTAGCAGTCTTTTACCTCCTTGATTACGTTTATTCCTAGATATTTTTGAAGATATTGTGAATGGGATCATTTTCCTAATTTCTTTCTCAGCAAGTTCATTATTGCTATGTAGAGAAGCTACTGCTTTTTGTATGTTGATTTTGTACCTCACTACTTTGCTGAATTTCTCTCTTGTTTGCATCTTTAGGGTTTTCTAGGTATAGAATCATATCACCTACATACAGGATCACTTGACTTCCTCCTTTCCTATTTATATTCCTTTTATTTATTTCTCTTAACAAATTAATCTGGATAAAATTTCTGATACTTTATTGAGTAAAAGTGGTAATAGTTGACAACTTTTTCTTGTTTCTAATTTTGGAGGAACTGCTTTCAGTTTTTTACATTCAGTATGATATTGGCTATGGGTTTGTAATATATAGCCTTTATGATGTAGTGTTATGATCCTTCTATACCTGATTAATTGAGGGATTTTATCACCAAGGGATGTCGAATAGTTTTCTCACAGACTTTTTTTGGCCTCTGTTGATATGATCATGTGATATTTATCCTTGATTCTATTTATTTGCTATTTATATTTATTGATTTATATATGTTGAACCATCTTTGCCTCCCTGGAATGAAGCCAACTAAACTGTGGTATATGATCTTTTATTTTTTTTTTTTTTTTGCGGTACTGGGGATTGAACTCAGGGGCATTCTACCTCCGAGCTATACCCCCAAGCCCTATTTTTTATTCTTTATTTTGAAACCGAGTCTCACTAAGTTGCGGAATGCCTCACTAGGTAGCTGAGGCCGGCCGCGAACCCGGATCCTCCGGTCTCAGCCTCCCGAATGCTGGGATTACAAGCGTGCGCCACCACGCCCGGCTGTATATGATCTTTTAAATGTGTTGTTGCATTTGATTTGCTAGTGTTTGGTTGATGAATTTGGTATCTAAACTCATCAAGGATATTAGTATACAGTTTTCTTTTTCTGTTGTGTCCTTATCAGGTTTTGGTAGGATCGTAATACTGGCTCTGGAGGATGAGTGTGGAAGGGTTTCTTCCCTTTCTATTTTATGGAATAGTTTGAGGAGCATTGGTGTTAGCTCTTTCAAAGTTTGGTGAAAATCAGCAGTGAATCCATCATGTCCTGGGATCTTCTGTTTTGGAAAGCTTTTATTTTTTATATTTTTTAACTGTTTCAATTTCATTGCTTGTCATTTGGTCAATTCAGGTTTTTTTTAAATCCTCTTGTTTCAATTTGGTAGGTTCTATGTGTATAAAAAATTGATCCATTTCTTCTGGATTTCCAACCTATTGAAAAATGAATACTTTTTTCAAAGTATTCCCTGATGATTCTAGTATCTGTTCTACTGTACCCTTCTTAGCCTCAAGTTTTCTTTATTTAGGTCTTTTCTTTCTTTTGGTTAAGTTGGCTAAGGGTTCATCAATTTGGTTTATCTTTACAAAGAACCCAAAATTTACTTTGTTGATTCTTTGTATTATTATTCTTGGCTCTGTTTCATATATTTATGCTCTGATCTTTATTTCCTCCTATTGATTTGGTGTTTGGTTTGTTCTGTTTTTTTATGAGCCTCTGAGGTGCATTGTTGGGTTATTTGAGCTCGCTCTGTTTTGTAATGTGGGCACTTGAAGCTTCATCTTCCTGCTTAGTTCTGTTTTCACTGTATCCTCAGTTTCTGGTTTTTTGTATTTCCGTTTCCATTTAATTGTAGGAGTTAAATTTTCCCATGATTTCTTCACTGACCCACTTTTTGTTCAAAAGTGTATTAATGTTCAATCTCTAGGTGTTGGTGTAATTTCAGTAGTTTGTCTTTCAGGTGCCCAGGGGTCCTGCAGAGCACTGTCTTTTGGGGTGAGCAGGCTGTAGAAGGTTACATGTCACGGTATGAGGTGGTTCTAATCCCCAGAGCCCTGGGACACTGAGGTTCTCCCTGAGGCCACCAGCTGCCCTGCCCTGGATACCCAGACAAGGTTTCTAGTCTCCCCTGGGGCTCTGGGTTTGAGTAGTCTTCTTGTCAATCCCTTTTCTCCCATCTCTCTAAGCTTTCCTTCCCACTTCCTCCTCCTCCTCCTCCTTCTCCTCCTCCTCCCCCCCTCCTCTTCCCCCTCCTCCTCTGATCTCAGAACCCCTCTGGAAGGGAGATCAGGAAGAATCCATTGCACATTAGAACAGAGACCACATTGCTAGTCTCAGAACATGGTTTTCCTTCTCCTACAAGGCTCCAAGCCTTATTCTTGTTCCTATTCCTGTGTCTCTACTAAGAGGAAGAAAAGGTGTTTTCACTACATGTAGGAGGAATTTGCTAACTCACCAAAATAGTTCAATTGGCACTTAAAACAATAAGAAAAAAAGACCAAGTCAGTTAAGTTTCCACTTGATGGTCTTCCTGAAGGAATGAATGCCCTTTTCTACCCCAGGAGCAGACAGCCTGGCTCTAGACTCCCCAGCAACCACCCACCACTCTGGAGGGGTATGCATCCTGTTAGGTCTGCCTGGCCCTCACAGCCACTGGCTGGAATCCAGCTATGCTGGTCCCCTCATTCCCTGGACTCTAAGGGCCCTGCCCAGAGCTTGGCCTCATTGCCTCTTCCCTGGAGGACTCATCTCTGCCACTTCCTCTGCCTCCCTGGGCAGCTGCGGCTCCCTTGGTGGAGCTGGGTGGAGCCCTCCCCACGCAGGCAGAGCGCAGCACCAGGGAGCTGCCTTTCAGAACCTTACCCAGCTCACCAGCATCCCCCTGCTGTCTTTTGGCAACCTTAAGAAATTCATTCTAAAAATGTTCAGCGGAACTTTCCAAAAAAGCCTCTACTGCAAGAGGATATTTAAGGCAGCAGGTTTGTGATGCAGTGTAGGCTGGTTGCTAGGGGCAACCACCCGCAGCAGTTGCATCGATGGGTGATGTGTGAGCACAAAGGGCGGTGCCTGACTGTCGAAAGTCCCC
>PVLC010026870.1:0-22339 GCA_004027655.1 Graphiurus murinus
ATGGGGGGGGGGAGCAGTATAGGGGAGAGACAGGCAGTTCTGGCTTTGCTCACCAGGGCCTGGACACTAAATCCCTTGTTGATGGCTGCGACAACCCCTCCCTAGGGTAGGGTTACCATCTTCTGCCCTGTCCCCTTGACCCTCTCCCTTCCCTACTTCCCTTTGTCCCTCTAGAGCCACTTCCTCTGGTCCCCAAAAGATGTTCTCCCCATCTTGGTCCCCCGAAGGCTTGGAGTTTCTCTGCTGTTCTTTTGACACACTCGTGAGGGAGGAGACTGTGGCAATGGGAACGGGTTCAGGGACGAGGGGGCGAGGAGAGCGAAACGTCAGAGGAGGGCTTAAGGGAAAACCTGGGGAGATGAGTTTGGAACCAGAAATTCAGTGCAACTGGGGAAGTCGAGGCAATTGAGGGAGGGGGTCAGTAGCAGATGACAGAAAATGAAGACTATCCCTGCCCCCTCCCCTGGGGCTGGGGCCACCTTTGCTTCCCTCATGAGTGACATCTCAGGCTGCAGCCCCACTGTTCCCCCTCTGTCAGCAGAAATATCTCTCTCTTCTGACCCCTCCTGCTGGAGTCCCAGCCAGCCAATCCCTGATCTGGGGGAGGGGGGAGCCTGCCCCCCCACTCCCTCATAAGGACCAGCTGGGGGCTGGGGGGGTGGCCGGCTGCCGCAAGTGGGACGGGGTCAGAGCTTCGTGGAGGAAAGGAAAGCCTGGGGGGGGGCAGGCGAGAAAAGAAACCCAGACTGACAGGCAGGTGGACACACTGAGAAAGGCCCCCCACGCGTGAGAGCCCCCCAAAAGGAACACACTGCCCCCCGGGCCCCCAGGAAGGGAGCACAATGGAGGCCGCACACGCCAAGACCACAGAGGAATGTTTGGCCTATTTTGGGGTGAGCGAGTCCAGCGGCCTCACCCCGGACCAAGTTAAGCGGCATCTGGAGAAATACGGCCCCAATGGTAAGTGTCTCTCAGAGAAAAGGCTGGTAACACACACACACACACACACACACACACACACACACACACACACACGTGCATGTGCACACATTGGGAGCTGCTCCTTCCAGGGTATCCTAGGGACAGGGTCTGATGGTTGCAGGAGGAAAAGGATACTGAAAAAACAGGGTCTTGAGATGCGGAGTTTGGAGAAGTTTTGTAGGATGACCTTGATGAACCTCAGATGCCCTTTTGGTGGCCTGATTCTCACCTTAGCCACAAAGTCCTGGGTGCATGCATGTGTGTGTGTAGGGGTCGGGGTGTGAGGCTGAACTCCAAATTAATAAGTCCTTTTCTTCTTTTTTCCTGGGTAGAGCTACCTGCAGAGGAAGGTAAGTTTCTGGAAACACTGAGACCTCATAAAAGACCCTCTTTCCTCGGTGTTCCACTCTCTTCTCCCTACAGTCTCCATACCACCTCCCCAAAGTTAGAGTCCCGGAGGCAGAGTCTCCAGGCACTTTCTCCTTGAGGCATCCCACCCTTGAACAACTGCCCACTACTTTGAGGAGCCCGTATTTGGAGTCCCGGCTGCACCCTCAGCCCTTCTCTCACCCCAAACTGCCTGCCCATCACCCCAGGGATTCAGGGCACTCCAGTCCCCAGACCCCAGCCTGTATGCAGAGTTTTTGATCTTCATCCTTTGGATCTTAACCCTGGGACCCCTCCCCTTGCCTCTCCCCCCCAGGGAAGTCCCTGTGGGAGTTGGTGGTAGAGCAGTTTGAAGACCTCCTGGTGCGGATCCTTCTCCTGGCTGCCTGCATCTCCTTTGTAAGTGTGGAAGCACATCTGGGGACTGGCTGGGCTGTGACAAGGGCTCACGGTGGGGCTCCCAGACCCGGATTCTCTAGTCCCAAGCCCTGAGCATCCTATTTTTCAGACCAGAGCTGGAGGAGGGAGGTGAATCGTGTCCTCCCCCACACTCCACAGGCAGGTTTTATTTTAAGCTTTAAGGGCGTTCTCAGCCAAAACACTGAAGCTAAGCCACCCTCGCAGCTTCAAGGGCTTCAAGGGCTCGGGTTACCCCCCAAGCGCTGAACTCCCAGCTCGGATTCAGCGCTAAGGCTTCTGGGCCAGGGCCACTCCCGGCATGCCCTGGGCCTCTCTGCTCCACCAATCCCCAAGTGTCCTGGCGCCCCTGCTCCGCCCTCTGACGCTGATTGGACGGGGTAAAGACTCACTCTGAGAAGCGGGAAAGCCCCGCTGGTGCGAAGGTGACTCCAAATGTATTCCGAAGGCTCCAACCCGTCTTCTGTCTCCAGACTTTGTCCCCCAAACTCCCAATCATTGCTGGAACTTGGGGTCCTTCTCCTTGCCCAGTCATCCTGACTTTCCCCCTACCCTTTCTCTGCCTCCCTGGGGCCCCTCACAGCTCGGGGGGCTACCTTATCCCCTTGGCAGGGCGCTGCCACCTCTCCTGCCCTGGGGGTCTCCCCTCCGGCGTCTGCAGCCCCTGCTCCTGGCTCCTGGGTACCTACTGTCCCAGCAGGCCATCTTGCACTTTGTAACTTCTTTAACTTCTTAGTCCTGGGGGAAGACAAGAGTCCCTTAATGGAGGCCCGATCCACCCTGGGCGCAAGCTGGCAGGGCCTCCCTTCTCAGATTTGCTCCTTGACATTTGCCTGTGGCTGTTGCCTGGCAGTGGCAACAGCTGGGGCGGGGTGTGTACAGGAGGCTGGGTAACACTATCCCCCCCTCCAGCTCCCTTGTGAAATTGGAGCTTCCCTGCCTTGGGCGTGGGGGAGGGCTGTGGATGGGCCAGGCGGCTGCGAGGACCACAGGGTTTTTCCTATCGGGTTTTGGCTCCCCTGGGATGGATGTGGCTGTGGGGGTAGTTGGCCGGGGTGTCCCCTGAGCTTTACTTCCAAACCAACAATTGGGTCAGGGAAACCTGAAAGCGCTCCCCGTTAATCCTGAAGTTGTGTGTGTCTGTGCCCGCCTATCCATGCTGAATCACTGCAGTGGTGTTCCCTGAGCCTCCAAGTGGGTGGGACCACATGAGGCTGCAGTCCCCCAGGTGCCCCGTAAGCTCACCTCTGCAGCATCCCTGAAACCCTTCGACTTCCTTTCTTTACTCACTGGGGGTGGGGCGGGTTATTACCTATTATTCTCCCTTGCCCTGTTCCTCAGGTGCTGGCCTGGTTTGAGGAAGGTGAAGAGACCATCACTGCCTTTGTGGAACCCTTTGTCATCCTCTTGATCCTCATTGCTAACGCCATCGTGGGGGTTTGGCAGGTTAGCTTTGACCCCTCCTTTCCCCTTCCTGTCCTGACACTGCAGGTGAGGCCACCCCTCCCTCCAGTCTCCTCCTCCATCACTTCCCCTGGGCTTGCCTGTCCCTCTGGTGCACTCACCCGGTTTGGAAATGGGACAGGGTGTTGGAAAGAGCCGGGAAAACACTGTCACTTGCTGGCTGTGTGACCCTGAGCAAGTCCTTTCATATCTCTGAGGCTCAGTTTCCTCATCTATAAAACAGGGCTAATAATCCTGTCCCTCAGACTTACAGTGAAGTTGAACCAGGTGAATGTGAATGTGCCCTGCACAGTAGGAACTCAGCAAATGCTAGTTCCTTCTTCCTCTTACTTGACCAGCCTCCATTTCCTTGTCTCCTGTTTCCTGATTTTCTTTGATTCTCCTGCTTTCTGTGCTCAAACTCATCTTCCCTGTTTTTAGCCAAGGTGACAGCTTCCTCAGCACATGCACACACACCTGCCCTCATGTGGGGTCTAGTCCACTTGCCTGGGGCACTGCATAATGGCCTCCTCTGCGATGACCCGATTTCTCCCGAGAGCCCAGTTCTCTGCTCCTTAATTCTCCTGGACCAGTTCCCTCCCTTCCCATGACCTTTCCCCCTCTGATGACCCTGCTTTCCTCCACCCCCGCTCCCCTCAGGAGCGTAATGCAGAAAACGCCATCGAGGCACTGAAGGAATATGAGCCCGAGATGGGGAAGGTCTACCGGGCTGACCGCAAGTCAGTGCAAAGGATCAAGGCTCGGGACATCGTCCCCGGGGACATTGTGGAGGTGGCCGGTGAGTGATGGAAATGAGTGGTCCAGGGTGGGAAGTTTTGGGTCTGAGGCCAAGGAGAAGGTAGTGGCTGGGCAGCCCCAATCCTAGTGTCCAGAAGGATAGTAGAGTCTTTGCTTCTCCTTCCCAGACTCCTCCGGAGGTCACCCCAGGACATTCTAGCCACAGCACTCCCTCCCCATCAGAGCCTCAGCAGGAACAGCCAGTCCTGTCCCTGAGTCTGCAGGCAGACCCCCTGCTCCCCCTCCTCTCACCCAGCACTTGCAAGCAACAGGTGGAACCCCGTCCCTGCCAATGGCCCATCTCCACCCCCTCATGGGGCCTGGCTTCCCTCTCCTTCCACCCACCCCCAAGCTTGGTCAGCTTTCAGTCTTGACCTCTTGGTGTCCTTGAGGCCTCTCAAAGGGGAAGGAGTGAGGGTAGCAGGGAGGAGGGGGGGCAAGCTCAAGCCCCCGACCATGTAAGGGAAACTCCGGTCCCAGCTCAGAGCACGGGACCTGGGAGGAGGGGAGCTCAAGGAGGGCCCCGCCCCCAGCGAGGGACACTTAATGCCTGCCCAGGGAGGGGTGGGGGCCGGGTGGCTAAGATTACTGGGATTCTGCCCCCTTCAGCGGTTTTTATATTTGCCCTGTGCAGGCCTTCCCCAGTCTCCAGGCCCCTGGCCCGGGGAATGTATCTTCCTAGGTCTCCTCCCCTCCACCAGGCACCCAGATCACTACCATGGGAAACCTGGGGAGAAGGGTGGGCAGGCTGAAGACCCCAGCGCCCCACTGTAGGGTTGTCCTGCCACGGTGACAGTTTGGAGTCAGTGCCTGAATGTCTATAAATATCGCTTGGGCTTGGGTGGCAGGGTGTCTGCCGGACTCCGTCGCCGACCTCTTCCCTCTGTGGTCGGCTTCCTCTGGCACAGGAAGAGGGACTCTAGAAACTTAGGCAAAGGAAAGTGGGTGAACCCTGTCCTCAGTACCATCCGTGGGACCAGGCAGAGGGCCTGGGAGGTGTTTAGTCTCCCTGGAAAGTCTGTGTCTGGCGTCTTCAGCCTGTCCCAAGGAGGTGGGACACCTGCGTGCCTCCCTCACCAACCTCAGCCTTCCCGGCCCCCAGCCAGCACCCTGCTTTCCCTGCCACCCTGCACCTTGTTTCCTGCAGACTTCTCTCTGCTCCTGTCAGTCTCTCTCCCCAGCGCACTTACCTGGACTCCCTCCCTGCGTGCCTTCGGGTGCTCAAACCTGGTGGCCAGGTTCTGATGAGGGGTCCCCTCTGTGGCCACCTGCATCCCCCCTTCTCTTCCCTCTCTCTCACTCCTCTCCTGCTTCATGCTCCACATTTCCTCAACTCCGGGTTTTCTCTTCTTTCTTCTTGCCTTCCCTGGTGGTCCACTTCCTTCTGTTCCCCTAATGCCCTTCTCCCCAGCTCACCATTTTCTCTGGGTTGTTTTCCTGCCCCTCCCTCCTCACCTCTCTCACTCTCCGTTTTGCTGTTTCCCATTCTTGGTTTTGGCTGGATTGTCACTAATTTTCCCTTTAGTTGCTCAGAGTACATTTAATGAGCATATGCTGTGTCAGGAATTACACCAGACCCTCCCTGCAGGGGCTCAAGCTGGTGAAAAGAGAAGCATTTGACAAGAGGGCAGTATGAATTGTGTTACCTGGTGGTGGGGTGGGGGTTGGCAGGAACACATGCCGAGGGCCTGATGGAAGCCCAGGGGTGGATGCCCCGAGACTTGAAGAGTGGATGAGGTGAGGAAGACAAAGATTGGGGTTTTCAGCCAGGTGTGGTGGTGCAGGCCTGTAGTCCCAGCACGTGGGAGGTTGAAACAGGATTGTAGGCTCCAAGTCAGCCTTGGCAACTTAGCAAGGCTCCCAGTATTATAGTGAGACCCTGTTTCCAAACAAGAAATAAAATAGGGGTGTAGCTTGGAGGTAGAATGCCTCTGGGTTCAGTCCCCAGTACAAAAATAAATAAATAATAAGGTAGGGGGTGTAGTTCAGAGGTAGAAGGCCATTGGGTGCAATCCCCAGTTACACGCACATACACTCCCCCCCAAAAAAAAAGAAATTGTGGTTTTCTTTTTTTTCCTTTTTTTTTTTTTGCAGTACTGGGGATTGAACTCAGGGGCATTCTACCTCTGAGCTACACCCCCAGCCCTATTTTTTATTCTTTATTTTGAAACTGAGTCTCACTAAGTTGCAGAGTGTCTCACTAGGTAGCTGAGGCTGGCGCGAACCCGGATCCTCCGGTCTCAGCCTCCCGAATGCTGGGATTACAAGCGTGTGCCACCAAACCTGGCTAAAATTGTGGTTTTCTTAGTAAGGAAGACAACTGCATTCCCAACTGATCTTGCTGTTCTCTGCTCTCTCTACAGTGGGGGACAAAGTCCCAGCAGATATCCGCATCCTCTCCATCAAATCGACCACTCTCCGGGTTGACCAGTCCATCCTGACAGGTCCAGTGGCCTGGGTGGGAGAATGCGATGAGGGAGGAGCTGGGTGGACAGGGTTGAGATTCCAGATGGACAAAGGAGGACGCAGCAGCAGGGCCTCCTCCTGGCTTGTAGCAGCAGCAGCACTGTCATCGTGGGGCAGCCTTTGCTCCATCACAGGGGGTCACGGCGCACCCCTTCTACACGGTCACAGGGACACACATACCCCAAGACTCTTCTGTCTCCTCCAACATCCTCAAAAGTCCTCAAGCGAGGAGCCATAGGATTCTAAGACAAGGTGGAGGGTTTGGATATACTTAAAAGAAATGGCTGCCTCTGTTTCTCCACTGGGAGGGGAAGGGTGAAGAACTGGGGTGGAGCCATGGGTGGTGGCACATGCCTGTAATCCCAGTACTTGGAAGGCTGAGACAGGAGGATCACAGATTTGAAGTCAGCCTCAGCAATTTAGCGAGGTGAGGCTCTGAGCAACTTAGCAAGACCCTGATTCCAAATTTTTTTTTTTTAATTTTAAATTTATTGGCTTAGTACATTTTGAGTGGTTAGTTTCTTTCTTTTTGGTTTTTTTTTTTTTCTTCAGTACTGGGGATTGAACTCAGGGGCATTCTACCTCTGAGCTACATCCCCAGCCCTATTTTTTATTCTTTATTTTGAAACCGAGTCTCACTAAGTTGTGGAGGGCCTCACTAGGTAGCTGAGGCTGGCCTTGAACACGGATCCTCCAGTCTCAGCCTCCCGAATGCTGGGATTACAAGCGTGCGCCACCACGCCCGGCTCCCTGATTCCAAATTTTAAAAAGTGCCGGGTGGGGGTGTAGCTCAGAGGTAGAATGCCCCTGGGTTCAATCCCCAGCATAGTGCGTGCATGTGCACACACATGCACGCATGCAAGCACGCACACAATGGGGTAAACATTCCCCAAGGTCCAATGAGGCAGGGCTGGGCAGGCCTAGGAGAAGTTCCTTAGCCCAGTGGGGACCTCTCCCTCCCAGAAACATGCTCTGCAGTTGACAGTGCATCTCCACACACATCAACTTATTTGATTGTCACCAAGACATTGTTCTGAAACGTACACAGTCTTGCCCACATTTTACAGACTCCTTCCCAGCTGCAAATGGAGGTTAAACGAGCCAAGCCATGCAGCTCATAAGTGGTCCACCTGGGGCTCTGGTAAAGGTCTTTTCACTCTAAGAGCAACGAGCCTCCCATTTGCCTCAAGTAGCTTTTTCCAGTGGCCAGACTTGGTCCCTACCAGCCTTGTCCTGCTGAGCAGGGAGGGAGTTAAGGACAGGAAGCTAAGGAGAAGAACATGATGTCATCTGAAAGTCCCTTGGCCCCTTCTCCACAGGCGAGTCTGTATCTGTCATCAAGCACACAGAGCCTGTGCCTGACCCCCGAGCTGTCAATCAGGACAAGAAGAACATGCTCTTCTCGGTGAGCAATTCAGGGCCAGCTGTCGCACACTCAAGCCAGAGGCCCTGGTTTGGGAGAGAAACATGGCGGCGTGAGAAGAAATGAGATCCTCTGCATGGGGGGACGTGGCACGAAGGTCGCCTCTCGCCCGATGGCTTGCCTCTTTTGTACCTTCCCAGGGCACTAACATCGCAGCCGGCAAGGCCGTGGGCATCGTGGCCACCACTGGTGTGAGCACTGAGATCGGGAAGATCCGAGACCAAATGGCCGCCACGGAGCAGGACAAGACTCCGCTGCAGCAGAAGCTGGACGAATTTGGGGAGCAGCTCTCCAAGGTCATCTCCCTCATCTGCGTGGCCGTCTGGCTCATCAACATTGGCCACTTCAACGACCCCGTCCATGGGGGCTCCTGGTTCCGCGGTGCCATCTACTACTTTAAGATCGCTGTGGCCCTGGCTGTGGCTGCCATCCCAGAAGGTATGGCAGCCTTTTTTCTCCTATTTGTTAATCTCATCTGCAAAGACTCTTTCCCAATGAGGTAACACTGCCGCTTCCAGGGATCAGGACCCGATATCTTTGGGGGCTGCTATTTAACTGACCACCCTAGTTCTCCCTCCTTCCCCCTGCATTGTCCCCTCACCCCCTCCTCTCCAACCCCATAGGTCTTCCTGCTGTCATCACCACCTGCCTGGCCCTGGGCACTCGCCGGATGGCAAAGAAGAACGCCATTGTGAGGAGCTTGCCCTCTGTGGAGACCCTGGGCTGCACCTCTGTCATCTGCTCTGACAAGACTGGCACCCTCACCACCAACCAGATGTCAGTCTGCAAGGTCAGAAGCAGTGCGAGCAGTGCTCCAAGTCAGAGGCCTGTTTGGGGGTGAAATGAGCCCCCCCGAATGGGGTTCTTCCTTCATCATTGGTACCTCCTGGCCTGGGAAGTGCCATTCTGCTGCCGTGAAAGGATCAGCCAGACAGCCCCCTATGACCGCTGTCCCTGTGCCAGGCACTGCCCTGTGTCATTTCTGACTTCACAATAGCCCATTTAGGGAGGGTCTCATTAACCCCATTTTTCAGAGGAGGCAGCTGAGGCTCTGGGAGATTCACTAGCACCCAAAGTTACACAGTTAATAGGTGGCAGAGCTGGGTGCAATGGCATGCAAGCAACTGTAGTCCCAACTGCTCAGAAGGCTGAGGCAGGAGGATCATTTGAGCCCAGGAGTTTGAGGTCAGCCTGGGCAACATAGCAAAGCCCCATCTTAAAACAAACAAACAGCCAGGCGTGGTGGCGCACGCTTGTAATCCCAGCATTTGGGAGGCTGAGACCGGGTTCGCGGCCAGCCTCAGCTACCTAGTGAGGCACTCCCCAACTTAGTGAGACCCTGTTTCAAAATAAAAAATAAACAATAGGGCTGGGGGTATAGCTTGGAGATAGAATGCCCCTGAGTTCAATCCCCAGTACCGCCAAAAAAAAAAAAAAAAAAAGCTGCTCTGAGGAGTGAGTGGTGTACATACCTGTGGTCAGATCAGGGCAAGAAAGGCTGTGCCTTCAGCCCCTTGGGGAGACCCACAAGGGTCCTGCTGAATTTGAAAACCTTGGAGAAGGCCCACTGTAAAGACAATGGATTCAATGTTGTTTAACTGGAGGTCCCTGAGTTCCTTTGACCACAGAACCTTCTTGTTTGGGAACACATCTTTTTTTATGTGTGTGGTACTAGGGATTGAACCTAGGGCTGAGGTGGGGGGGTGCATTTTACCTCCCAGCTCACCCTCAGGCTTTTTTATTTTTTTTTGTTTTGAATCAGGGTCTTGCTAGGTTGCTCAGCCTTGCTAAATTGCTAAGGCTAGTCTTAAACCTACAGTCTTCCTGTCTCAGCCTCCTCTGAAGAACTGGGATTATAGACATATGCCACCACTCTCAGCTTTTTGGTGGTACTGGGAACCCAAGGACATTCCACTTCTAGGTGAACCCCTAGCCTTTTTTTTTTTTTTTTGCGGTACTGGGGATTGAACTCAGGGGCATTCTACCTCTGAGCTATACCCCCAGCCCTATTTTTTATTTTTTATTTTTTTGTGGTACTGGGGATTGAACTCAGGGGCATTCTACCTCTGAGCTACACCTCAAGTCCCATTTTTTATTCTTTATTTTGAAACAGGGTCTCACTAAGTTGCGGAGTGCCTCACTAGGTAGCTGAGGCTGGCTGCGAACCCGGATCCTCCGGTCTCAGCCTCCCAAATGGTGGAATTACAAGCATGCGCCACCACGCCCGGCTCCTATTTTTTATTCTTTATTTTGAAACAGGGTCTCACTAAGTTGCAGAGGGCCTCACTAGGTAGCTGAGGCTGGCCGCAAACCCAGATCCTCTGGTCTCAGCTTCCCGAATGCTGGGATTACAAGCGTGCACCACCACGCCCGGCTACCCCTAGCCCTTTTATAATTTTTATTTTGAAACAAAGTCTTGCTAGGTTGTTGAGAGTCTTGCTAAATTGTTGAGACTGGTCTTGAACCTATAGTCCTTCTTTCTTAACCTCCCAGTATGGGGATTATAGGTGTGCAATACCACACCTGGTTTTGGAACACGTCTTAACCATCTTTCTTCTTGGGAATGAGTGCTTGCTGTGGGACTGGGGTGGGCTGCTGCTCTCTGGAGGTCACATCCTCCCCATCCCTGTAACCCACAGGCGTCAAAGCCAGACCACAGGCTTCTGTTACTCGGCTCCTATCCCCTTTCATAAAAAATGAATTAATTGCCCACATTTGAAAGAGATGAGATTTTATAGGAAAACAACCCGAATTTCTAGCTCTTCCTGCAAAAATGGAAGATTTAGCCACAAGGGCTAGCGCTATAGAGGGGCCAGGTGCTAATAGGTGCACGTAGCTGCAGTCCACACTGCACTTTAACGTGACATCTTTTATTTATATTTTATTTATTTATTTTTGATACTGGGGATTTAGCCCAGGGGCACTCTACTTCCAATATACATCCCAGCCCTTTTTTTTTTTTTTTTTTTTTTTTCGGTACTGGAGATTGAATCCAGGGACATTCTACCTCTGAGCTACAACTGCAGCCCTGTTTTTTATTCTTTATTTTGAAACAGGGTCTCACTAAGTTACGGAGGACTTCACTAAGTAGCTAAGGCTGGCCGCGAACCTGTGATCCTCCTGTCTCAGCCTCCCAAGTACTGGGATTACAAGCATACGCCACCATGCCAGGGTCCCAACCCTATTTTTATTTTTATTTTGAAACAGGGCCTCACTAGGTTACTGAGAGTCTCACTACTTGCTGAGGCTGTCCTCAAACCTGCCATCCTCCGGTCTCAACCTCCCAAGTACTGGGATTACAGGTGTGTGCCACCATGCCCTTTTATTAACTTATCTAAAGAAGCCCCAGAGGCTGTGTTGGGAGCCTGGCATGGTGGCGTATGCTTGTAATCCCAGTACTTGGGAGGCTGAGACAGGAGAATCGCTGGTTTGCAGCTAGCTTCAGCTACTTAGTGAGGCCCTCTGCAACTTAGTGAGACCCTGATTCAAAATAAAGAATAAAAAAATAGGGCTAGGGGTGTAGCTCAGAGGAAGAATGCCCCTGGGCTCAATCCCCAGTTCTGCAAAAAAAATAAAAATAAAAATAAAAAAGCCCCAGTGTGGCCTGCAGAAACTTTTAAGTCCACTGACATAGAACATGGAGAATGCCTGCAAAGCCATGGAGGGAAGAAGGGATGTAGGAGGAACAAGGAAAGGTAAATGGGAGGGAAACTCGGGAAGCTGGCTTAGTCCACTTAGAGGGCTGGCGTAGGGCGTGGATGTCAGGAGCATGCCTCTCCTGCCCTGGGGAGGGGGACATCTGTGTGCCTGCCTTTCTCCCCTGCAGATGTTTATCATTGACAAGGTGGACGGGGACATCTGCTCACTAAACGAGTTCTCCATCACCGGTTCCACTTATGCTCCAGAGGGAGAGGTGTAAGTCACCCAGGCGCTTCCCCCCAGCGCCTCTGTATGCCCCCACCTCTCTCCCAAGACCCTCCCTCTGGGTTTGCCTTCCTCTCTCTCTTCCCTTCCGTTCCCCACCTTGTTCTCTCTCCCTCCCGACCTCGAGTTCATTGCCATCTCCCTGACTGTCCTTCCTGAGCCCGCTCTCTGCTTCCCTGTGCTCTCTCTGCATCTCACTCCCTGTTCTTCTCCACTGTCTCTCCTGCCTTCCTCCCCACCCTGCTGCCAGCATGAAGAATGATAAGCCAATCCGGGCAGGGCAGTACGATGGGTTGGTGGAGCTGGCCACCATTTGTGCCCTCTGCAATGACTCCTCCTTGGACTTCAATGAGGTAACCTCCCACCCCAAAGCCGTTCCTTCTTTCCTTCCAGTTGGCTCAGCGCCTGCTCCTCCTCAGCAGGCCAGGAGGAAGGGGGTCAGAGGAAGGGGGCATGGGGGAGCTGAGTCCTCTGCCCTGGGGTATGAGGGAAGGGAGTGGTTGGCTCCCTTCTCACTCCATCCAGGTGGACGGTGGATGTGATGGTGGGTGTACCCATTTCCTCTTCCTTTTCTGCCCGTCTCAGACCAAAGGTGTCTATGAGAAGGTGGGTGAGGCCACCGAGACGGCGCTCACCACCCTGGTGGAGAAGATGAACGTGTTCAACACTGATGTGCGAAGCCTCTCGAAGGTGGAGAGGGCCAACGCCTGCAACTCGGTGAGTCTGCAGTTCTGTACTCGGCCTTCACGGCACACAGCCAGGCCCCGAGCAGCCCCACGCTGGGACCCCAGGCAGTGCAGGTGGATGCACACCTTTGCTTAGCCAGGTGACTTCTGGGGGACCCACTGTCCCTGCAGTTCATGGCTTCTCCCGCTATCTGGCCACAATGCCCCTGGAGGTCATGCCTTCCTGTGTGCCCATCCTGAGGCAGCGCCGATTTCAACCACAATCGCTTGGTCTCTAGAAGTATGCTTGCTTCCATCAGATCTCAGGTTCTAACAGGACTGGGGAAATATGGCACTGACCTACAGGGCAAGACTTGTCCAGATGAACATGGCCAATTCTGTTACACTCACTGAGCTCTTACTATTTTTTTGGTACTAAGGATTGAATCCAGGGACATTCTACCTCTGAGCTATACCTTTAGCCCTTTTTATTTTGAAACAGGATCTTGCTAATTTGCTGAAGGTCTCACTGTGTTGCTGAGGCTGGCCTCAAACCTATAATCCTGTTTCAGCCTCCCAAGTACCAGGCGTGCACCACCATGTCCAGCTTTGTTCATTTTTTATTTAGTGCTTTTTTTTTTTTCTGCGGTACTGGGGATTGAACTCAGGGGCATTCTACCTCTGAGCTATACCCCCAGCCCTATTTTTTATTCTTTATTTTGAAACCGAGTCTCACTAAGTTGCGGAGTGCCTCACTAGGTAGCTGAGGCTGGCCGCGAACCCGGATCCTCCGATCTCAGCCTCCCGAATGCTGGGATTACAAGCGTGCGCCACAACGCCCGGCTTCCCCCAGCCCTATTTTTTATTCTTTATTTTGAAACAGGGTCTCACTAAGTTGTGGAGGACCTCACTAGGTAGCTGAGGCTGGCCTCAAACCTGGATCCTCCGGTCTCAGCCTCCCGAATGCTGGGATTACAAGTGTGCGCCACCACGCCCGGCTTATTTAGTGCTTTTTATTGTATGCTAGGTACTAGGCCTGCAATGTCCAACAGTACATGTGCTTACTTACATTTAAATTAATTAAAATTAGCTGGGTGTGGTGGTGCACGCTTGTAATCCCAGTACTTGGGACGTTGAGACAGGAGGATTGCAGGTTCACAGCCAGCCTCAGCTACTTAGTGAGGCCCTCTGCAATTTAGTGAGACCCTGTTTCAAAATGAAGAATAAAAAGTAGGACCGGAGTTGTAGCTCAGAGGTAGAATGCCCCCTGGGTTCAATCCCCAGTATTGAAAAAAAAAAAAATTAAAATTAAAATCCGGCTGGGTGTGGTGGCGCGCGCTTGTAATCCCAGTACTTGGGAGACTGAGACTGGAGGATCCAAGTTTGTGGCCATCCTCAGCTACTGACTGAGGCCCTCTGCAACTTAGTGAAACCCTGTTTCAAAAAATAAAGACTAATAAATAGGGTTGGGGAACTGGAGATGTAGCTCAGAGCTAGAATGCCCCTAGGTTCTATTCCCAGTACCGAAAAAAAAAAATCCGGTTGTGGTGGCCCACACTTGTAATCCCAGTACTTGGGAGGCTGAGACAGGAAGATCGCAGGTTTGCGGCCAGCCTCAGCAAATTGTGAGGCTCTCTGCAACTTAGTGAGACCCTGTTTCAAAATAAAGAATAAAAAATAGGACTGGGGGTGTAGCTTGGAGGTGGAATGCCCCTGAGTTCCATCCCCAGTAAAACACACACACACACACACACACACACACACACACACACACACACACACACAAACACACTAAAGATAAAAATGCAGTTCTTGAGCCGCACTGGCCACGTGTCTCATGCTCCATAGCCATTGCTCAGTAGCACCGTATTAAACAGTGCAGATGGAGATTTTGTCCTTCCTGAAAGTTCTGTTGGACAGAACCACACGAGGCCATCGTGTTTCTGTTGTACTTTGAACTGGGCACTGTGGCAGCCCTAGCCTTGGAATTCCTCCCATCTGCACTGTAGGTACCAGACTTCATTTTCGTCTTTGGATCTACTCTGACCTCCAGATCCTTCTTGCTTGGTTTAGGGGTCTGATCTCTCCCTCCCTGCCTCCTCTCTCCCAGGTGATCCGCCAGCTGATGAAGAAAGAATTCACCCTGGAGTTCTCCAGAGACAGAAAGTCCATGTCTGTCTACTGTTCCCCGGCCAAGTCTTCCCGGGCTGCTGTGGGCAACAAGATGTTTGTCAAGGTCGGGAATTGGGATGCCTCCCTGCCCCTCTTCTTCCTCGTCCTATGACCCACCCCCTGACCATGCCCTGGCAGGCAGGCAGGCAGCCAGCGGTCTCTGAATGCTGTTTTCGTCTCCTAGGGCGCCCCCGAGGGGGTCATTGACCGCTGCAGCTACGTGCGAGTGGGTACCACCCGGGTGCCATTGACAGGCCCCGTGAAGGAGAAGATCATGACTGTGATCAAGGAGTGGGGCACTGGCCGGGACACCCTGCGTTGCCTGGCCCTGGCCACCCGGGACACCCCCCCAAAGCGAGAGGAGATGGTCCTGGACGATTCTGCCAAGTTCATGGAGTACGAGGTGAGCAGATGGAGTCTGCGGTCCTGGAGACAGTGAAGAGGCAGGTTTCCACTGCCTGCCTCCACCCCCCACCACACCTGTCAGTCCTGCTTCCCGTCAGTCAACGGCTCAGTAGTGCGGATCACAGAATCGCAGGATATTGAAAGAGCCTTAGGAATCATCCAGCCCAGTGCCACTTTATTTTTGTTTATTTGTGGTGTTGGGGATGGGCTGCCACTGAGCGGCATCCCAGCCTCTAGGGCTACTTTAAGTGTGACCTGCAGATGGGTCTGTGGTGAGGTGAGGCTCTTGCACCAGAAAGGAAGTCGATGTTACTTGACACACACTGGGGGTCGGCCAACATGTTTTCCATCGTGAAACTGTCTCAAGGCAGTCACTGTATACCTGGGGCAGGCTCCTTGCTTGTTGTAGATTCTGAGTACCTTTGAAAGCTCACTGTGAGCCAGGCGTGGTGGCACACGCCTGTAATCTCAGTACTTAGGAGGCTGAGATAGGAGGATTGCAGGTTCAAGGACAGCTTCAGTAAGTAGTGAGACTCATCAACCTAGTGAGACTCTCTTTCAAAATAAAAATAAAATAGGGCTGGGGGTGTAGCATAGAGGCAGAATGCCCCTGGGTTCAATCCCCAGTACCCCATACACACACACACACACACACACACACAAAGAAAAGAAAGCTCATTGAGTCCATTTAACAGAGGGGAGAATATGACCCAGTGAGTGGGTCATAGGGATGTGCTTAAAGTTAAGGGCCAAGTTTGGCACTGCTGAAAGCAGAAGCCACTTGCTCTTACTTCCAGCTCGTATTCTTTCTATGAAAGGCATGATCTGGCAGCCCTGCCTGGCCTGGTACCTCTGGCACCTGCGGGCACATGTAGGAATGAGTGATGTTTCCTGCTCTGAGCTTCCAAGGCCCCACTGAGGCCCAAGATCAGGCCCTGAGCCTGCAAGCGCCAGCTCCCGACCATTCTCCCCATGTCCCCTGAGCTCCCCCAGCTCATTTCCTGAGTCCCTCCCTGACCTGTCACTGTCTGCTGTCTCCCCAGATGGACCTGACATTTGTTGGTGTGGTGGGCATGTTGGATCCACCCCGCAAGGAGGTCACAGGCTCCATCCAGCTGTGCCGTGATGCCGGGATCCGGGTCATCATGATCACTGGAGACAACAAGGGCACAGCTATTGCCATCTGCCGGCGAATTGGCATCTTTTCCGAGAGCGAGGAGGTGACAGACCGTGCCTACACTGGCCGCGAGTTCGACGACCTGCCCCTGGCCGAGCAGCGGGAGGCCTGCAGACGCGCCTGCTGCTTTGCCCGTGTGGAGCCTTCCCACAAGTCCAAGATCGTGGAGTACCTGCAGTCCTACGATGAGATCACAGCCATGGTGAGAAGCCCCAGCCAGCTGCCCTCGAGCGTCTGCCAAGGTGACCCCCTGGCGGGCTAGGCCCGGAGCAGAAGGCCTTGATGACACGCAGAGGGAGGGATTCAGGCTCTGGAGGGAGAGTCCCAAGGGTGTGGAAGGGCCCTGAACCCCTTCTCCTTCTCCCCTCAGACAGGGGACGGTGTCAATGATGCCCCTGCCCTGAAGAAGGCCGAGATAGGCATTGCCATGGGATCTGGCACCGCTGTGGCCAAGACAGCCTCTGAGATGGTGCTGGCTGATGACAACTTCTCCACCATCGTGGCTGCCGTGGAGGAGGGCCGTGCCATCTACAACAACATGAAGCAGTTCATCCGCTACCTCATCTCCTCCAACGTGGGCGAGGTGGTCTGGTGAGCAGCCAGGGCGGCAGTGGGAGGAGCCTGGGGCCAGGCGGGGGTGCCCACGGATCTGGACCAACATGTGACGGCCTCTTTCTGGCAGTATCTTCCTGACAGCCGCCCTGGGGCTGCCTGAGGCCCTCATCCCTGTGCAGCTGCTGTGGGTGAACCTGGTGACTGACGGGCTCCCAGCCACAGCCCTGGGCTTCAACCCACCAGACCTGGACATCATGGACCGACCCCCCCGGAGCCCCAAGGAGCCCCTCATCAGTGGCTGGCTCTTCTTCCGCTACATGGCAATTGGGGGTGAGCAGGATGGGACCCCCTGATCTTTCTCAGCCCTTGAGACTGACCCCTTCCCTAGGACACCAGCTTCCCCAGTATAGCCCTCCCTGGGTCCTCTTGAAGGCCCTCCCAATGGCTGCCATCTCCCAGTCCTGACCCTGACTCCCATCTCTCTTCTCCCCCAACAGGCTACGTGGGTGCAGCCACTGTGGGAGCGGCTGCCTGGTGGTTCTTGTACGCAGAGGACGGGCCTCACGTTAGCTACAACCAGCTGGTAGGGGGAGGACTGAGAGGTGGGCACTGGGAGGGTGGTGTGGAGGCTCCTGAGAGATCTCAGGCCCTGTCCCTTCCCCTGCAGACACACTTCATGCAGTGCACCGAGGACAACCCTGACTTTGAAGGTCTGGACTGTGAGGTCTTTGAGGCCCCCGAGCCCATGACCATGGCTTTGTCCGTGCTGGTCACCATTGAGATGTGCAATGCGCTCAACAGGTAGGGCTGTCTCCTGAGGCTGCTGCCTCTGTCCTCACCCACCCTGTCTCCCTCCTCCCTCCTCACCGTGTCTTTCTCCTTGTGTCCCCTCCTGTGACTGCCTGGCCTCCACTGCAGCCTGTCCGAGAACCAGTCCCTGCTGCGGATGCCGCCCTGGGTAAACATCTGGCTGCTGGGCTCCATCTGCCTGTCCATGTCCCTCCACTTCCTCATCCTCTATGTCGACCCCCTGCCGGTGAGCCTTCTTCTGCCACCTCCCCCCCTCCCCCATGCAGGGCCTGTGGTCACTGCACTGGAGGTGCTGATGGGGAGGAAGGCGGGACTGCCCGGCGCCCTCGCCGCCCCTCCCGGGAGGACACATCCTTCCTCATGGCTGCTGTCCCCACCCCCAGATGATCTTCAAGCTCCGGGCCCTGGACCTCACCCAGTGGCTCATGGTCCTCAAGATCTCACTCCCAGTCATCGGGCTGGACGAACTCCTCAAGTTCATTGCTCGGAACTACCTGGAGGGTAAGGAGTGCCCCTCTTCCAGCCCCAGCCCTACCAGCCCTTGCCCTTTGCGCCACGGATGCGCGACCTGTGCGCACGCGTGCGCCCCGCCCTCTCCCTTTGCAGGCGGGTAAGTTGTTCATGGCCCTGGCGGGACCAGTGTCCCCAGGGAGGGGCAGCCCAGGCCCCTTCTCCACTCTAGCCGCTCCTGGTGGGGCCATTCCCCAGGATGGCCCCAGCCTGCTCCGCCCTCTTGGCCCAGCAGGCCACCTCCCTCCTGGATAACGGTTCTCTCTGTCCTCTTGGCCATAGGATAACCGTCCCCCTCCTCCATGTCTTTGAACCCGTGTCACAGGTATCGCCCTCTCTTCTTGCCCTCGCCCCAGCTGCTGTGCCCCGCCGCCCGCCCCCAGCCCCCGCATCCCAGGTCACTCGCGCTCGCAGCTCCACCGGAGCCGCTGCCGCTGCTGCCACTGCGCGCTTCCACGTGGGGGGCTCCGCCCTCACGGTGGCCGGCACTGCTGCGGGTCCTTCCCGCCCTGCTGGGCTGGGCTGCGCTGCGCCGCGCTAGCTGGCGCTGGCTGCCTCTGCTGCTGGGGCTGCGGGGTGGGGTGGGGTCTGGGGGCACAGGTGAGTACAAGGAGGAAAGGGGCTGTAGCCCTACAGGTGAGTGCCAGGAGAGAGGCGCTGGGAGGACACCTCTGCCCTCCTGCCCCCACCCGCTTCATCCCTTCCCTTTCTCCTTCCAGATCCAGAAGATGAAAGAAGGAAGTAACCAGTCCTTTTGCCCCTTCTTCCCCACCCCAATAGTGACGCATCTTCAGCCAGAGCTGTGGCACAGACCCCCTCCACTCCCCCCAACATGTTTCTGTTTATAAACAAGGTCCCCTTCCCTTCTCCTTCCCCCTTCAGCAACCTGCCCCCCCCCAGTCCTGTAAATTCCCCCCTCCCCAATCCCCGTGGGGCTTGCAGGGACAAGGCGACTGACTGAGCTGAGCTGCTTATTTATTGAAAATAAATGACAGAAAAGTCTGGCCTCGCCTCTGTGCACGTCTTGGGGCCTGCAGCAGGCCCTGCAGACAAGCGTCTTAGTGTCATGCAGTCCAGAAAGCAGCTGCCTGTCCCAAGGTGTGTGTGAGGGACTGGGTGACGCTGACAGTGGTGTCCAGTCACACAGGGCTCGGCTGTGCCTCAGCACGGGGACAGGCTGACATCAACGTGGCTGTCGGCTGGCTGGGGCAGGGCAGGGCAGGGCAGGGCAGAAGGGCTGGGGCCCAGGAGGCAGCATAGCAGCCAGAAAGCCGCAGGGCTCGGCCTGCACCTTTGGTTCCGGGGTGGGGGGGTGGGGGCGGGGTTTGGGACCCTCACCCAAGGTGTCGTCCCTGAGAGCAGAAGGCCCAGCCAGTCTGTAAGGAGGTGCTCCTCAGCCCCAGGCTTGGGGAGGGTGAGGACTCCGCCCGAGAGCCCCGAGGCCCAGGCCTGACGGTTCAGGAGTGGAGGAAGACAGTCTTCCCCAGGGTGGGAGGAAGCGGGGGTGGGTGGGTTCTCGCCTGAACCCTCAGGTGTCCTTGATGTCCCTGACGTCCCTCAGGGGCGCCTCATCCATGATGTTGCGCACCTGCTCCAGAGTCTCTGCCTGGCGGATCCGCTCCAGGCGCACCTGTGGGGTTGGGCGAGGGACACAGAGGGCCCCTGGTGGGGAAATGCGGCTTCTACCCCGCCTGCCAGCCCCCAAGGACAGGGCCCAGGAACAGGATATCCAGGGGTCACCTCTGCGGTGGCCACCCCGCCTCCCCAAACCCACAGTGAAACCAAGGTCATGGCCTGAGGCAGTGTGGGCGCAGCTGGCACTGGCGGGTGGGTGGCACGAGCCGCCACAGGCCACATGCCAGCAGGCCTGCGCAAGGGCGTCTCCTGACTGACCAGGAGGCTGGGAGGGCTTCCTGTCTTTCAGAGCAGCAGGGGGAAGGATCATGCCGGCCCTGTGGGTGGAAAAGGACTCCTCCAACTGGAGGACCATCCTCCCAAGACCCAAGACAACTCAGCAGAGCCATTCCAGCTGGGCGGGAGGGGCAGTGCCATACCTGCAGGGCCTGAGACAGCCGGACAAAGTCCCTCTGCACCTGTTCGCTGGTCTCCAGCTCAGCCTGCAGCCGAAGCACCTTAGCCCTCTGTTCTGAGAGGAGGTCTGTGAGCTGGGTCTAGGGGGAAAGGACACCAAGCTAGGGCCTGCTGGGCCTCAGGCCAGTCAGGAGGCCATGTGGCCAAAGCAGTGGAACATCCCCACAGTCACCCTGCCTATACCCCCCGACCCTGGCCTGAGGGAGACGGGGCGGGCTGGGGTCTCCTGCGGCTGCTGCTCCCTCCATCCCAGTCCACGCCCGGGCACTGCTCACCTTGCTCTGTTCCTTCTGGATCCGCTCCGTCTCCATCCTCAGGCTGCACAGGGAGGCTGGGAAGTCAGGTGCAAGGAGGCGGAAGTCAGGCCCACACCGGCTCCCTGCCCCACACGCAGCCAGCCCCGGCAGGTGCCAGTCCATACTCACCCTCCAACACCTCTGTGGGAGGGAGAGAGAAGTCAAGCCCAGTTCTCGCTGCCCACGCCGGGGCCCAGGGCATCCCCGTGGGGAGGTCAGGCACCCTGGCAGAGGGAAGGTGGCTCGTCCCCTCCTCCCTCACCTGTCTCCTCCCGCTGCACCCTCAGCTGTCCTTCCAGGCTGGCCCTGGCCGCTGTCTCCTCCTCCAGCGCCTCCCGCAGGGTCACGATCTCAATCCTCAGGCGCTCCGCCTCGTGCTCCCGGGCCTGCTGCCGGGCTCTTGCCTCCTGCCGCGTGCGGTACAGCAGCTGCTGCAGCTCCTGGAAGGAACGGGAGTCGCCTGCTGGGCATGGGGCATGAGATGAGCAGGAGGGCAGGGACCCCAGGAGGCCACAGGCCAGCAGTGATTGCGAGGAGGAAGGGGCAGAAGGAAACGGCCAAAACAGGAAAGCACCCAAAGGTCACATTGGGAGGATGGAAAAACACATTGTGGTTTGGCAGTGGAAGTGAAGGAAGCATGGCCAGGCTGGCCGTGCAGCATGGAGGGCTCTCAGCCAGGTGTGGTGGCTCACGCCTGTGAGCCCAGTATTTGGGAAGCTGAGACAGGAGGAGACAGGCTCGAGGCCAGCCTTGGCAACTTAGTAAGATCCTCAACGACTCTGCAAGACCCTGTTTCAAATTAAAAAATAAAAAAATGCGAAGCAAAAATTCTGTAAGATGACAGAGAGCAAAAGACACCTTTGTAAAGCTCTGAAATTACTATAGTTAAGCACTCCATTATTAATGTAATGAAAATTATACTGAAAGAGAACCAGGAGAAACAATAGAGGAATGCAGGAGATGTGCAGAAGTGATGTATGTTGCAATCCTCAGGGCAGGGAGGAGTCCCAAGTGATCTTTATATTTGTAAAAATGTATCTTAATCATATTAATAAACTAAATCAATAAAGGCCATGTGCCCATCAATGATGGCAGCTTGTTATGAACCAAAGGTTACAATGAATTCAATCTTAAGGATTCAATTTTTTTTTGGCAGTACTGGGGATGGAAACCAGAGGCATTCTACCCTCGAGCTACACCCCTAGTCCTATTTTTTATTCTTTATTTTGAAACAGGGTCTCACTAAGTTGTGGAGGGCCTCATTAGGTAGCTGAGGCTGGCTGCGAACCCAGATCCTCCTGTCTCAGCTTCCCAAGTACTGGGATTACAAGTGTGCGCCACCACGCCCAGCTTCCAGCCCTATTTTTTATTTTTTACTTTGAAACAGGGCCTCACTAATAGCTGAGGGCCTCACTAAGCAGCTGAGGCTGGCCACAAACCTGGATCCTCCTGTCTCAGCCTCCTAAGTACTGGGATTACAAGTGTGCACCACCACACCTGGCTGGATTCAATCTTAAATCACTTAAAAAGAGGAAATACACCACATCACCACTTCCTTTATGTCAGGCAGGAACTCTCGCTGTGCCCATGCCAGGAAGGCAGTAGGGTCCTATTTCTTTCTTTTTTTTTTTTTTGCGGTACTGGGGATTGAACCCAGGGACATTCTACCTCCGAGCTATACCCCCAGCCCTATTTTTTATTCTTTATTTTGAAACCGAGTCTCATTAAGTTGCGGTGTGCCTCACTAGGTAGCTGAGGCTGGCCGCGAACCCGGATCCTCCGGTCTCAGCCTCCCGAATGCTGGGATTACAAGCGTGCG
>PVLC010026871.1:0-22334 GCA_004027655.1 Graphiurus murinus
AATAAAAAATAGGACTGGGGGTATAGCTCTGAGGTAGAACGCCCCTGAGTTCAATCCCCAGTACCGCAAAAAAAAAAAAAGAAAAAAAAAAAGAAAAAGAAGCAGGGTCTTTTTAAGATGCTGAGGCTGGCCTCAAACTTGAGATTCTCCTGACCCAGCCTCTCAAGTATTAGGATTATAGGTGTGTACCACCACATCTGGCTTGAGGCATGATTCTTTTTTTTTTTTTTTTTTTTTTTTTGCGGTACTGGGGATTGAACTCAGGGGCATTCTACCTCCGAGATATACCCTCAGCCCTATTTTTTATTCTTTATTTTGAAACCGAGTCTCACTAAGTTGCGGAGTGCCTCACTAGGTAGCTGAGGCTGGCAGCGAACCTGGATCCTCCGGTCTCAGCCTCCCGAATGCTAAAATTACAAGCGTGCGCCACCACGCCCGGCTCTGAGGCATGATTCTTAAGGGTAACTCAGCATCCATGATAAGGAGGGATCGTGATTTATTTCAGAAATCCCCTAGCATTGTACAGTTAGGTTATTTCCAAATTTTCACCACTATTAACAATGAACATCTTTGTAAATATTCCTTCATTCACATGACCCTAACACTAATTATTTTCTTAGGACCCAAGCAGAATTTAGCATCAAAGGAAGAGCAAGTTTTTGCTATCCATTGCCAAATTTTCTATTAGGAAGTTATACAAATTCACAAGCTCATGAGCAGTTTATGAGAATGCTATAATAACGGCTTTAGGCCAAGAAGATGATTATGAAAAAAAAATAATCAACAAGATAAGTATTTGCTAAAAGGCTCACCCCACGCCAGCTGTGTTTATTTTTTGAACTCTATCGCCATGTTCCTTGGACCAAACACTGAAGCTCCTTTAGACTCTTAGTTTGCTTAGTGCCTCTTTCAATACCATAAAACCTTGACCCAAGTTTTATCTGAAGCAAAAGGGATTTTTGGTAAAAAAAAAAAAAAAAATGGTTGCCGATTTGAAAACTCCAGTGAGCACTTATGTCCCTCATCCCTGTGGGGACCATTTCTACAGTTTTAGCTGCTGGGAATCCACCAAAAAGGGATGCTGGTGGATCTGAAGCTGAGAAATGAAAAAAAAATAAGCCTGGTGTGGTGGTGCATACTTGTAATCCTAGTACTTGGGAGGCTGAGACAAGAGGATCACAGGTTTGCAGCCACCTTTGGCAACTTAGAGAGAACCTCTGCAATTTAGTGAGACCCTGATTCTAAATAAGAAATAAAATCAGGCTAGGAGTAAAAGTTGGAGGTAGAATGCCTCTGGGTTCAATCCCCAGTACAAAAAAAAAAAAAAAGACAGAAAAATAGTTTGGGGTGAAAAAGTCATGTTCCGAGGTACAAAAGAAAAAAACAATAATAGCCCCAGGGTTTGGAGCTTCAGTCTGACCTGCTCTGATAATATCACTATGGTGACGGTCTCCACAAACAGTTGCAAAATAGCAAGATGTGAAAGAACAAGTGAGTTCCACCCAGGCGATCTGGAGTTATTTTAGGGACCAAAGCAATGTCATCTGGGGTAAATATGGAATGCAAAAATCTGTTCTTTTAATAATCATCTCCCCTTCTTTTGTGAGTCGGAACAAAGGCCTGGCAAATCAGTCATTTGCATTGAAAGACTCTCCGACCCAGCTTCTTCAGGGTTGAAAAAGTGCAGCCAAGAGTGGAAATAATGGTTAGCAACAGATGCTGGGGTTCTCCCTCTCACACCCTTGGCCTCCGAGACTCAGCTGAGCCTGCTGTGGCAGCCACGGGTGGAACAAGGGTGATGCCCTTGGGAATCGTTGACCTGGACCAGAGGTTAGGATCGTGGCCTCAGGGAGCTGAGCTTGGTTGCCTGCCCTGACCTTGATTCCTGGGCCGGAGGGGTGCCAGTGGAGGAAAGCATCTTCAAGGCCACGCTCTGTCTCTGGGGCATCACCATCTGCTGCAGATGATGACATTTGCCACTCCTGTCCTCAAGCTATTCTCTTTGAACCCCTGACTCAGCGAACCCCAGTCCAAAAAAGCAGAACTGTTCTTGTACCAAAAACAACAACAAAAAGAAAACACTTGCCGAATTCCTCCCTGACCCTGAATCGCTTCCTCTTCACTCTTAACCCCTTGCTCTTCCCTGTTCTCTTTGCTCCCTTGGCTTCTAGACTGCCCTGCATTGCAAGTACCAGCATCGCCTCCACGGAGGGTCCTCAGGGAGGGGGAGAGCAACTGCAGGCATGGAGGAGGCTGGTACAGGTCCTGGCACGCAGATGATCCTTCTGAGTGACAGCTGATAGGAAGTGAATCCAAAACCCCACACCTATCCTAAAATGAATACTTCTCCAGCAGGGCTGAGACAAAGGCGATTTGTTCATTCATTTGACAAATACTGAGAGCTACTATGATCCAGAACTCCTCCTCCTCCTCCTCTTCCTCGTGTGTGTGTGTGTGTGTGTGTGTGTGTGTGTGTGTGTTACTGGAGATTGAACCCCCAGGGGGCATTCTACCTCTGAACTATACCCCCAGCCCTATTTTATTTTATTTTTTAATTTGGAAACAGGGTCTCGCTAAGTTGCTGACAGCCTAAGTTGCTAAGGCTGGCTTCAAACCTGGAATCCTCCTGGCTCAGCCTCCCAAGTACTAGGATTACAGGTGTGCACCACCATGCCTGACCGATCCAGAACTTCTGCTTGGAGCTGGAGCTACGAGGATGAACAAGATCTCAGGATCTTTTTTCCTTTATAGTGCTGCAGATTTAACCCAGGGCCTTACTCATGCTAGGCAAGCTCTCTACCACTGAGATACACCCCCAGCCCTTTTTTATTTTATTTTGAGATAGGGTGTTACTAAGTTGCCCAGGCTAGCCTCAAACTTGTGATCCTCCCGCCTCAGCCTCCTGCAGGATTTTACATTCCTGATGGAGATTATATTTTTTGTAGATATAATGCCTGAATACTGAGTATAATTTCCATTTTATCTCAGAGCCTTCTCTGACATGTGGACATAAAATTGCATTTTCTCCTTCCTCTGTTTTATTTTTCTTCCCTGCATTATATTTTTTGTAGATATAATGCCTGAATACTGAGTATAATTTCCATTTTATCTCAGAGCCTTCTCTGACATGTGGACATAAAATTGCATTTTCTCCTTCCTCTGTTTTATTTTTCTTCCCTGCACTAATCACGGGATGTATATGTCTTTGCTATTCATCTATGCAAAAATGTATCCTCTTTGAGGATACTCTGTCCATGGTGTTCACTGCTGAATCCTTAGCACCTGGATCCATCCCTAGCAAGCATCAGGTGTCTCTTAGTCTGTTAGATTATAACAAATACCATAAACTGGGCAGCTCACAAACAACAGAGACTTGTTTCTTACAGTTCTAGAGGCTGAAAGTAAGATCAAGGCCCTGGAAAATTTGATGACTGGTCTGACCCCATTCCTGGCTCATGAATGGCACCTTCTCCCTGTGTGCTTACATGGTGGAAGGGCTTTCTCCCTGTGCTCTCTCATGAGGGCACGAATCCCAATCACCAGGCTTTATCCTCATGATCTAGTTACTTCTACTACTACCATCACCTCGGGGTTAAGATTTTAACATACCAGTTTTGGATAGACACAATCATTCAGATCACAGCAAAGCGCTCAACAAGTACATGTCAAATTCAGTTTGCTTAGCCAAGTGTGGTGGACCACACCTGTAATCTCAGTACTTGCGAGGCTGAGCCTGGAGGATCACAGGTTCAAGGCCAGCCTCAGCAACTTTAGCAATGCCTTCAGCAACTTAATGAAAACCTGTTTCAAAATAAAAAAAAAAAAAAAAAAAAAAAAAGAAGAGCCGGGTGTGGTGGCGCACGCTTGTAATCCCAGCATTCGGGAGGCTGAGACTGGAGGATCCGGGTTCGCGGCCAGCCTCAGCTACCTAGTGAGGGAGGCACTTTGCAACTTAGTGAGACTCGGTTTCAAAATAAAGAATAAAAAATAGGGCTGGGGGTATAGCTCAGAGGTAGAACACCCCTGAGTTCAATCCCCAGTACCTCAAAAAATAAAAAAATAAAAAATAAAAAAAGGGTTGGGGGTGTAGCCTGGAGGTGGATCACCCCTGGGTTCAATCTCTAATATCCCTCCCCCCAAAATAAATTCAATTTGCTTCATAAATTCTGCAATACTCTATAAGAACTTCCTTCCTTCCTTTTTCTTTCTTTCTTTCTATCTCTCTTTCTTTTGTGGTACTGGGGATTGAACCCAGGGGCATTCTACCTCGGAGCTACACCCCCAACCCTATTTTATTTTGTGGTACTGGGCATTGAACCCAGGAACAGTCTACTTCTGAGCTACACCCCCAGCTTTATTTTATTTTTATTTTGAAACAAGTTCTCACTAAGTTGTGGAGGGCCTCACTAAGTAGCTGAGGCTGGCCATGAACCTGCCATCCTCCTGTCTCAGCATCCCAAGTACTTGGATTACAAGTTTGTATCACCACACCCAGCTCCTATTTTATTTTTTTATTTTGAAACAGGGCCTCACTAAATTGCTGAGGCTGGCCTGGAACCTGTGATCCTGCTGTCTCAGCCTCCCACGTACCGGGATTACAGGCGTGCACCAACACATCCTGCTAGAAGAACTTTCTTGAAGAACCCTCCAGGGAATGAACTGAGAACTCCAGGAGCCATAGCAGCAAATCGCAACTGTGCAGGGCTTCGTGCAGAGCCACAGGTGCCCTGAGATGAGCATGCACCTTTACCTCTCAACACCGACCCTGAGGACCGTCGTGATGAATGGATAAGTCATGCGTGTGGATTGTCCAACATGTGTCCCGGCACGTCGTAGGTGCTCCGTGCTTGGACTCAGGCCCTGTTGCATTTTTGAGCTTCCTAATTCTGA
The DNA here is from genome assembly GCA_004027655.1 of Graphiurus murinus. NCBI lineage: Eukaryota > Metazoa > Chordata > Mammalia > Rodentia > Gliridae > Graphiurus > Graphiurus murinus. The sequence goes on from PVLC010026871.1 coordinate 4,891, forward strand.
ATGGACACTATCAGCATGGCCGTTCAACTGACGAGGAAAACAGTTGCCCATGGCAGCTCAGGCAGGACTGGACCCCTCACCGGGACCGAACTCCAAATCCAGTGCCTTATCCACCATCCCGCAGCTGCAGGCTCTGGAGCAAAACCATGTCTTCTAAGAGCCTCCATCCTAGTACTTGGGAGGCCGAGACGGGAGGATCACAGGTTCATTGGCCAGCCTCAGCAACTTAGTGAGGCTTTCGCAACTTAGTGAGACCCTGTTTCAAAATAAAGAATAAAAAATAGGGCTGGGGGTGTGGCTTGGAAGTAGAATGTCCCTGGGTTCAATCCCCAGTACCGCAAATAAATACATGAATAAACAAACAAACAGGGCTGGTGAAAGCAGGTGTAGTGGTACCTGCTAGTCCCAGTACTTGGGAGGCTGAGACAGGAAGATTGCAGGTTCAAAGACAGCCTCAGCAAGTAGTGAGACTCTCACCTAATGAGACCCTCGTCAACTTAGTGAGATTCTGTTTCAAAATAAAAATAAAATAGGGCTGGGGGTATAGCTCAGAGGTAGAATGCTCCTGGATTCAATCCCCAATACCACAAAATTTAATAATAAATAAATAAATAAGTGAGCCTCCAGATTCCTCTCTCTCTCTCTCTCTCTCTCTCTCTCTCTCTCTCTCTCTCTCTCTCTCTTTCTCTCCTTCATTTTCAGTCTGTCTCACCGCCCATCAATACAAGCAGAGAAGAGCTCTGGGGAGAAGCCAGCATGAGAATTGTGCATTTTTGCATTTGGCTATGGAGTGAGGGACTCTCCTCCCACCCCCTCCCTAGCGGTTGTGGAGTTGCACAGCTTCCCCCCCAGTCTCCCCACAGCCCCCACTTCTCCAGTGCCTTGGGGACCTTCAGTTGCCAGTGTTCCAGCTGACAGGGATTCTGGTCCAACCAGACAGGCTGGGCAGTGAGTTCGGAAATTTACAAATGTCCAGTCCTGACAACTCAGAAAGGCAGATAATATTATTCCCATGGTGGGGAGGGCGAGGTACTAGAGATTGAATCCAGGGGAATTCTACCTCCGAGCTACACCCTCAGCCCTTTTTATCTTTTTGTTTTGAAACAGGGTCTCACTAAATTGCAGAGTGCCTCACTAAGTAGCTGAGGCTGGCTGTGAACCCAGATCCTGCGGTCTCAGCCTCCCAAGTACTGGGATTACAAGTGTGCACCACCAGGCCCAGCTGAAAACTCTCGCTAAATTGCTAAGGCTGGTCTTGAACTTTCAGTCTTTCTGTCTCAACCTCTCAAGTACTGGGATTACAGACATGCATCACTATGCCCTGCTATATTATTTTATAGGTGGAAAAGTTGAGGTTCCGGAAATGAGTGATCTTGATGGAGGTCACATGGCTAGAAAGTAGTCAAGGACTGGGATTTAAACCCAAGTCTATCTGCTTTCAAAGCTAGTGGTATAGCTCAGTAGTAGAGTACTTAGCAATTACAAGGCCCTGGGTTCAATACCCAGGACTCCCCCCCCCCAAAAAAAAAAAAACAAAAACTCGTGCTCCTTCTGCCACCCCCCAAATGGCAGGGGAGTCATGTACTTTGGAATATCAAGCCCAGTGTCACTCTGAAGAAAACTGGAAACATTCTTTGTGTGTGTGTGTGTGTGTGTTTGTGTGTGTGTGTGTGTGTATGTGTGTGTGTGTATGTTACTCGGGATGGAACTCAGGGGAATTCTACCTCCAAGCTATGCCCCAGCCCTATTTTTTATTCTTTATTTTGAAACAGGGTCTCACTAAGTTGCAGACTGCCTCACTAAGTAGCTGAGGCTGGCTGTGAACCCAGATCCTGCGGTCTCAGCCTCCCAAGTACTGGGATTACAAGTGTGCACCACCAGGCCCAGCTGAAAACTGGAAACATTCTAAAAAAAAGGAATGATAGTCATGTGAATTATAGTGAGTATAGTCAATAGACTATTTTGCAACTATTGAAAATAATACAGCAATTGGGTGTGGTGTTGCACACCTGTAATCCCAGTACTTGGGAGGCTGAGACAAGAGGACCTCAGGTTCCTGGCCAGCCTCAGCAACTTAGTGAGGCCCTCTGCAACTTATTGAGACTCTGTTTCAAAATAAAGACTAAATCGGGTATGGTGGTATACCCTTGTAACCTCAGTACTTGGGAAGCTGAGATAGGAGAATTGCAGTTTCAAAGCCAGCCTCAGCAACTTAGTGAGTCCCCCCCCCCAACTTAGTGAGACCTTGTTTCCAAATAATAAAATAAAAAGGCCTAGCCGGGCGTGGTGGCACACTGTAATCCCAGCATTCGGGAGGCTGAGACGGGAGGATGCGGGTTCGCAGCCAGCCTCAGCTACCTAGTGAGGCACTCCGCAACTCAGTGAGACTCTGTTTCAAAATAAAGAATAAAAAGGGGCTGGAGGTGTAGCTCAGAGGTAGAATGCCCCTGAGTTTAATCCCCAGTACCGCAAAAAAAATAAATAAATAAATAAATAAAATAAAAAGGCCTGAGGGTGTAGCTCAGAGGTAGAATGCCCCTGAGTTCAATCATCAGTACCAAAAAAAAAATAGGGCTCAGGGTGTAGCTCAGAGGTAGAATGCCCCTGGGTTTGATTTCCAGTACCGCAAATGATAATAATAATAATAATAATAATAATAATAATAATAATACAGAGATTATGATGATTAAAAGTACTTATGATAACTGAAAATGTAGAATACAGCATGTTTGCCTATGGAGATTACATTTTATAAGTATGCATGTGAAGTGTAAACATGCTTGTGTGAAAGACAGAAAGGAACTATATAAATAGGATCATACCTGTATGGTGGTATTTGGAGGGATTTCTCCCCCATCTAGTAACTAATCTCTCTGTAATGCCAAATTACTTTTGCAATTTTCTGATTAAAAAAAAAATGCTAAGGCACCCTTCTCAGAAATCCTGTAGCTTTGCACAGAGAGCACATAAACCAGCAGGCATTGTTTTAAATTGCTTACTAAATAGATGAATTCCCTTTAGCACCTGTTCCAACCCTGGAAACCTACCTGCCTCCAAATCATAGCTCTTTTTGCCCAAATAAGTCCTGGTTTTATTCTTACCCACTTCTGTGACTGCCTGCTAATGTCATGCTCCAATCAAGAGTCCTTCCTTCCTTCCTTCCTTCCTTCCTTCCTTCCTTCCTTCCTTCCTTCCTTCCTTCCTTCCTCCCTCCCTCCCTCCCTCCCTCCTTTCCTTTTTTTCCTTCTCTGAACCCAAGGGCATTCTACCTCTGAGTTACACCCCCAACCATATTTTTATTTTTTATTTTGAAACAGGGTCTCACTAAGTTGTTGAGAACCTAAATTGCTGAGGTGGCGCACGCTTGTAATCCCAGTACTTGGGAGGCTGAGACTGGAGGATTGCAGGTTCATGGCCAGTCTCAGCTACTTAGTGAGGCCCCCTGCAACTTAGTGAGACCCTGGTTCAAAATAAAGAATAAAAAATATGGCTGGGGGTGTATCTTGGAGGTAGAATGCCCCTGGGTTCAATCCCTGGTACCACAATAAATAAATAAATAAATAAATAAATAAATAAATAAATAAATAAATAAATAAATAAAAATAATAAAATAAGACTGGGATGTAGCTTGGTGGTAGAATGCCCCAGGTTCAATCCTCAGTAAAGCGCACACACACACACACACACACACACACACACACACACCTAGCTACTTGTTATCAATGGATTAAATAGACAATGACTTTCCCTTCCAGAGGTTTTACTCTCCCTGGATGTGTCCTGTCATTCTACCCATTTCTATTCTCTACCTCAAAAATTGGGGAAAATTATTGATGATTCTTCCTCCTAAAAGAAGGGTTTTCCATTATAGCCCCCCCACCCCCACTAGTGCTGAAGATCAAATCTAGGGCCTTGTGCATGATAGGCAAGTACTCTGCCACTGAGCTATATCTTCAGCCCCAATTATAGGTATTTATTTTTTATTTTTGGCATTTTACCTCTGAACTACACCCCCACACTCCCAGCCCTATTTTTTTTTTAAACAGGGTCTCGCTGTTTTTTTTAAACAGGGTCTCCTTGAACCTTCAATCATCTTGTCTCAGCCTCCCAAGTGCTGAGATTACAGGTGTGTGCCACGACACCCCGGCTTCACTTATAGCTAATTTTTGATGCTATTGTGGTGGTACCAGGGATGAAACCCAAGGGCATTCTACCTCTGAGCTACACTCCTAGTCGTATTTTATTCTTTTTGTTTGGTTTTGTTTTTTGTTTTTCAAACAGGGTCTCACTAAGTTGCAGAGGGCTTCACTAGGTTGCTGAGGCTGGCCATGAACCTGCAATCTTCCTGCCTCAGCTACCATGCCCTGTCTTCAATTATAGCTATTTTTTTTTTATGTGTGGAGTAGTGGGGATGGAACCCAGGGGCATTCTATCTCCAAGGTACACCTTCAGCCCTATTTTATTCTTTTATTTTGAAACATGATCTCACTAAGTTGAAGTTGCTGAGGCTGACTATGAAACTTCGATCCTCCTGTCTCAGCCTCTCAAGTACTAAAATTACAAGTGTGTACCACCATGCCCAGCTGTCAATTATAGCTATGCAAAAGTGCTTTGTGAGCTGGGCATGGTAGCACACACATGTAATCCCAGTACTTGGGAGGCTGAGACAGGAAGATTGCAGATTCGAGGACAGCTTCTACAAGTAGTGAGACTCTCATCAACCTAACGAGACCCTGTTTCAAAAAAAAAAAAAAAAATAGGATTGGGAGTGTAGCTTGGAGGTAGAATGCCCCTGGGTTCAATCTCTAGTACCACCCCCCAAAAATAATTAAATTAAATTAAAAATAAATAAATGTGCTTTGTGGAGTGATAATTGATCAGGCAGGGTGGAAGAGGGAAGCAGGATAATTAGAGTACTGTCTTTTACTGTAACTGTTACCAACAGAAGGTGTTTATTGATGTTTCATCTATACTAAGCACTGTACTTATTTTATTTCAGTTAATCCTCAGAACCTGCAAGGTGGGTTTTACTGCATTATATACCAAGATGAAGATATCATAACTCAAAAAAGTCACAAAACTTGCCCATTTTGTGAGCCAGAATCTACACCTTCAGACACCAAAGGTCCCATTTTCTTTTATAGTGACAGGCCTCATGGGGGAATCCCAAGTCTCCCAGAAGAATTCCCATTGGCCCTGCTTCGGTGATAGGTCTACCCCTGGGACCAATCATGTTGCATGGAAAGATCGGCTACTGTGATTGGTGGGATTTAGGTCATTGTCTACCAATGCACTGGTAGGGATAATGACCAACAGTCCCGCTAGAACCGCCTAAGATCAGGAAAAGGCATTTGCCAGAGAGAAAGGAGGAGGAGGCTGCTATGGCTCGAGTCTGGTGTCCCCCAAAGTCTCATGACCCAAAGTGATTGGGTTATGAGGACTCTGACCTCATCAGTGGAATAATCCATTGATAGCTAAATAGACTACTAGGAGATAGGACCTGGTTGGAGGGAGTAGGTCACTGGCAGTGTGCCCTGGAAGGGTTTGTTTCTCTCTGTGCCCAGCCTCCTGGCGGCCAGGAGCTGAGCAGCTCTCTCCCATCATGCCCTTCCGCCATGATACTCTGTCTCACCTCAGCCCCAGAGCAATGGAGCTGGCCAACTATGGACTGAATCCTCTGAAACTGTGAGCCAAAATAAATATTTCCTCCTCTAAGTCATTCTTGTCAGGTATTTGGGCTACGGGGACAGAACGCTAACATAGCAGCAGACAGAGCAAGGGCAACTCACTGCTTCAACTCCATCAGTATTATCCCATTGGACCTACTCGTGTGCGGATCTCACCAAGGAGAGCAATAACAATCACGACCCGCTTTTATTGAGAACCTAGGTACTGTAGCATGCTCATTAAGATTGATATTCACACTTGTACCTCCATTATTATTAAATAATGTTGGGCCTGTTTTCTTGCTCTGTGTGTGTGTGTGTGTGTGTGTGTGTGTCTGGGAATTGAACCCAGGGGCATCCTACCTCCAGATGACACCCCTAACCCCTTTTTATGGTATGCTGCATATTGAACTCAGAGGCATTCTACCTTGGAGCTACATCCATAGCCCTATTTTCTTTTCTTCTTTTTTCATTTTTATTTTGAACCAGGGTCTTGCTAAGTTGCTGAGGGATCTTCCTAAATTGCTGAGGCTGGCCTCAAACCTGTGATCCTCCTGTCTCAGACTCCTAAGTACTGGGATTACAGACCTGTGCCACCACTCCTGGCTTTTGTTTGTTTGTTTGGTGGTGGTACTGGGGATGGAAACCAGGGGCCTTCTACCTCTGGCCTATACCACCAGACCTATTTTATTTTTTATTTGGAAACAGGGTCTCATTAAGTTGTTGAGAGCCTCACTAAGTTGCTGAGACTGGCTTCAAACCTGAGATCCTCCTGTTTCAACCTCCCAAGTACTGGGATTACAAATGTGCTCCACCACAGCTGGCTGTTTGTTTGGTTTGAAACAGAGACTCACTAGGTTATTGAGAGTCTCACTAAGTTGCTGAGGCTGGTCTCGAACCTGTGCTCCTCCTGTCTCAGCCTCTCAAGCACTAGGATTACAGGCGTGCACCGCTGCACCCAGCATGTTTTCTTGCTTTGAATAAAAATAGCAGATCTGGTTTCCTGGACACTCAGACTTGGCCTTCCTAGCTTCTCTGTGGCCTGTTTCCCACAGCTGCCCCCTACCTGCTTGCTGCTCCAGTCTAAGAAAGGCATCCACGGATTAAACATCAAATCCTCTTCCCTGAGGCCCCCACCGTCTCTTGGGGAGTTAAATGAATGAGACATTCACACATAGGATTGCTCACCAGGTTGGGTGCCAAGGGGCCAACTCTAAAACAGGACTTGCTCCACATGGTTCAGCGTGGGCACTGGACAGCTCACAGAGGGTGAGCCAATTGCCCTCCAGAGGGCCCTGGAGAGCCAGAAGGTCTGCATGGCTGTGGTCCTGGGGGAAGGAGGAATAGAACATTGGAGCCATGGCTTCTCCTTGGATTGGATCCAGCCTACACAAGAGCCGCTTGGGGCCCAAGTTGTCTAAGTAAACACTGATTCCTTGACGAGTTTCCAAAACCAGGAACAGAACAACTGTTTGGTTTGAACAGGCTGTGCTCTGTAAACCACCGCTTGCATATCACCAGGGCCCCGTGTAAATATTTTAGCTACAGATTGCGAGAACACGATTTTTTTTTTTCTTCTTGAAATCCCATCACCTCATTGCTAGACTTATAATATGAATTATGTGTTGTCTCGATGTGTTGTTAGACTTAAAATGAATCATGTGTTGTTTCTATTTGTTGGGGGGTCCAGTTCTGGAGTTTGATTATAAGCTTCTTACATGGGTCTCTGCTGAGACTATCAGGGTTTGGGGAAAGCCCAATAAATAACATGCCACTTCTTCCTAGCTGAATTTGACACAAAATGGAAAATAAATATAGGAATTGAGTGGGTGGAGCTGAAAATATCATTTTATTGCAAATAAAGCTGATGATGGAGAAGTTGGCTTTAGGTGTCTAACTATGGAGCTTCTGACTTTTCACCCTAGAATTTGGCAGAACTAGCCACCCGATCTGAAACAATACTGGACCCTCAAGGGTCAAGTCTGCCCTGCAGAATGGAAGGCTGGGAGGAGCAGAAGAGAATGTATATGGTCAAAGAGAAAAAAGGAGGCAAGGCGCCGACTTAGTCCACATTTTGCTGCTATAACAGAATACCTGAGACTGGGTAGTTTATAAAGGAAAGAGGATTATCTTGGCTCAAAGTTCTAGAAGTCCAAAAGCATGGTGCCAATTTCTGCTCAGCTCCCGGGAAAAGCCTCATGGTGGTTCAACTCATTGTGGAAAGTAGAAGGGCAAGTGAGCAGATGCAGAAGAGAGGAGGAGACAAAGAGGGCCAGATGCTCTCATGATAACCAACCCCCTCTCACAGAGCCCTTCCTGAGGGCGGAGCCCCCAAAACCCAACTATCTTTTACACACCCCACCACCTCACATGGGTGTGTGTGTGTGTGTGTGTGTGTGTGTGTGTGTGTGTGGTGTTGGGGATTGAACCCAGGGACATTCTACTCTATACCCCCAGCCCTATTTTATCTTTTATTTGGAAACAGAGTCTCACTATGTTGCAGAGGTCCTCACTAAGTTGCTGAGACTGACTTTGAACCTGCGATCATCCTGTCTGAGTCTCCCAAGTACTGGGATTGCAAGCATGCGCCCTACCACCTCTTGATACTGTTACCTTGAAAAGTAAATTTCAACAGAGTTTTGAGTGGGAAAAATCACATCCAAGCCCTAACAGGCACTAAACTGAGGGTGCCCAGGTTCCTCCTCAACCCACCACCCAGCTGGTAACCTCTCCTCCGTGGGAAGGAGTAAGAGAGGGGACCGAGAGCAGCTCAGATGTGTCTGTGCGGTACATCCTGCACTAGGGAAACTGGAAGCTCAAGAAAAAGAGGCTCATCACCCTCTGACACGTTGGTGAAGAATGAGGTGCAGTGTGTGGGGGGTGGACAAGGACCCCAGACATCACCTCATGACAGAGAAGATACAGCTGCTGGAATCGAGAAGCAGAACTTGATTGTGAGGAGGAAGTTGGCCTTCGGGCATAGTTTCAATACTGGTAATACCTAGGCCATTTTATGGGCAGCAAAACTGAGACTCTGGAATATTGCTCCCAGACCTTGGCACCACAAAGACATCATCTGCCTTCGAGGAGAGCACTCCACTCCTTGTCCACCCCACCTCCCTTCAGGGTGGGCAGCTGAAGCTTGCTACCATACCTAGTGGCATGTGTTAGACTCTTCCTACTGGTGGTGTAGCATCACCGCAAACACTGGAGTCTTGCATCAGGCTCTGATGGCACCAGGTTGGGGGGACGGGGATTTCTCCAGTCCATTATAATCTTAGGGGAACCACCCTGACCACCCTCATATAAGCGTTGCATTTGTGTCATATGTCTGTCATTGATGGAAACATCTCTTGTCATTCATGAAACATCATAACTGTTTATATATGGGGGGGGGGGAGATAGACAGACAGAGAGACAAAAAGAGAGAGAGGGCTGGCATGCTGTAGGCCCAGGAAAGCCAGAGATGAGGTTCCAGTTCAAAGCCAGTCTTCTGGAGAATTCCCCCTTGCTCATGGAGGCCAGTCTTTTTGTGTTAGGTCTTCAGTGGATTTGGATGAGCCTCCGTCCCTGTTGTTGTTATTATTATTATTATTATTATTATTATTATTATTATTATTATAGTACTGGGGATTGAACCCAGGGGCATTCTACCTCTGAGCTGCACCCCCAGCCCTATTTTTTACTTTTTAAGACAGGGTCTCACTAAGTTACAGAGGGCCTCACTAAGTAGCTGAGGCTGGCTGCAAACCTGCGATCCTCCTGTCTCAGCCTCCCAAGTACTGGGATTACAGGCCTGCGCCACCATGCCCGGCCCCCATCTCTATTATTAAGGATAATTACTCAATGATTTAAAAGTTTGGTCTTATCTAAAATCACGCTCCAGGATTGGGTATGCGGCTAAGTGGTAGAGTGCTTGCCTTGCAGGCACAAGGCCCTGAGTTTGATCCCTAGGTTGATGAGAGTCTCACTACTTGTTGAGGCTGTCCTCAAACCTGCGATCCTCCCGTCTCAGCCTCCCAAGAAATGGGATTACAGGCGTGTGCCATCACGCCTGGCTATATCCATGGTATTCTGACAACTTACAGGATATAGTCTAGAACAGCACTCTAGCAGAAGTAGAATGTAAACCACATATGTAATTTACAATTTTCTTGTAAAAAATTAATGAAGTAAAAAGAAACAGGTGAAATCAATGTTAGTAATAATTTTACTTAACCAGTATATCTAAAATATCATTCCAACCTGTAACCAGTATTTTAAAAATTATTGAACTATTTTATTCCTTTGTGTGTGTGTGTGTGTGTGTGTGTGTGTGTGTGTGTGTGTAACTGAGAATTGAACCCAAGGGCATTCTATCTCTAAGCTATATATCCCCAGTCCTATTTTTATTTTCTTATTGTATTTATTTATTTATTTATTTATTTATTTATTTATTTATTTATTGGTACTGGAGATTGAACCCAGAGGCATTCTACCTCCAAGCTACACCTCCAGTCCTATTTTTTTTTTTGCAGCACTGGGGATTGAACTCAGGGGCAATCTACCTCTGAGCTATAACCCCAGCCCTATTTTTCATTCTTTATTTTGAAACCGAGTCTCACTAAGTTGCGGAGTGCCTCACTAGGTAGCTGAGGCTGGCCGCGAACCCGGATCCTCCGGTCTCAGCCTCCTGAATGCTGGGATTACAAGTGTGCGCCACCATGCCCGGCTTTCCAGTCCTATTTTTTATTCTTTATTTTGAAACAGGGTCTCACTAAGTTGCGGAGTACCTCACTAGGTAGCTGAGGCTGGCCTCGAACCCGGATCCTCCTGTCTCCACCTCCCAAGTACTAGGATTACAAGTGTGTGCCACCATGCCCAGCTAATTTTTTTTTTTTTTTTGAAAAAGGTTCTCACTATGTTGCTGAGGGCCTTACTAAATTGCTGAGACTGGCCTGGAACTGGCCATCCTTCTGTCTCAGCCTCCCAAGTACTGAAATTACAGGTGTGCACCACTACACCTGTTTACATTCTTCTTTTTTATCCTAAGTCTTCAGATCTGGTATGTGTTTTATACTTACACCATATCTCAATTTGGATTCACCACGTTTTGAGTGCTCATAGCCACATATGGCTAGTGGTCACCATACTGGACGGTGCAAGGTCACAGGCAGGGTGATGACACTGAAGATTTCATTTTCTGGGGTTTTCTGTATCTGACCTCAGATAACATCTAGTTCTGAAGCTGACTCCTTCCTGGGACTTCCCATAGGAACCAGAACAATGTATTCCTGGTTTACATTGAATAGGACTGAACACCTGGTAAACTCTTTAGTGTCTCCTTGACCCTCACTGGCCTAGACCTGCCATTCCTGAGCCCCTGAGCCAATCACTGGCATGGGGGTGGGACTACTGTGACTAAATACACCAATCAGAGGCCTGGAAGCCGAATCTATTTACCCCCAAGCCTCAGAGCCTTTGTTCTGTGGGAGAGATGGAACAAATGTCGGGAGCCAAGCCTAAGGTCATCTGTATGAGGGAAGTTTCTACCACTCAGGGATATCATCCAGTCTGCTCAAAATCTTTTCCAGGCTGGGCATGGTGTTGCACGCTTGTAATCCCAGCATTTGGGAGGCTGAGACAGAAGAATCCAGGTTCCCGGCCAGCCTCAGCTACTTAGTGAGGCCCTCTGCAATTTAGTGAGACCCTGTTTCAAAATAAAGAATAAAAATAGGACTGGGGGTGTAGCTCGGAGGTAGAATGCCCTTGAGTTCTATCCCCAGTACCGCAAAAACAAACAAACAAACACAAAAAACTCTTCTCAAGCCAGGCGTGGTGGCGCACGCTTGTAATCCCAGCATTCTGGAGGTTGAGACCAGAGAATCCGGGTTCGCGGTCAGCCTCAGCTACCTGGTGAGGCACTCCACAACTTAGTGAGACCCTGTTTCAAAATAAAGAATAAAAAATAGGGCTAGGGGTATAGCTCGGAGGTAGAACGCCCCTGAGTTCAATCCCTAGTACCGCAAAAAAAAAAAAAAAAAAAAAAAAAAAAACTCTTCTCCAGTACTCGTGGATAAGAAAGCACACTTTCTGGGGGAGGGGCATCTTCTCTTCTCTTTTCTGTTTTTGATGGTACTGGGGATTGAACCCAAGGACATTCTACCTCTGAGCTACACTCTCAGCCCTTTTTTGTTTTGAAACAGGGTATTACTAGGTTGATGAGAGTCTCACTACTTGCTGAGGCTGTCCTTGAACCTTTGATCCTCCTGTCTCAGCCTCCCAACTACTAGGATTACAGGCATGCACCACCATGCCTGGCTCATGTTTAATTTTTTTTTTTTTTTTTTTTTTTTTGCAGTACTGGGGATTGAACCCAGGGGCATTCTACCTCCAAGCTATAAGCTATACCCCCAGCCCTATTTTTTATTCTTTATTTTGAAAAAGGGTCTCACTAAATTGCAGAGGCCTCACTAAGTAGCTAAGGCTGGCTGGGAACCTGGATCCTCCAGTCTCAGCCTCCCAAGAACTGGGATTACAAGTGTGCACTACCACGCCCGGCTATGTTTAATTTTTTGATAGAGGGAAGGAGCCCATAAAGGTGGGACTCCAGGCTCCCAGGGTTAAACTCTGGTGAATCCAAGGTGACCATCCTAAGTTATCTGCCTGGAGCAGGGCATGGTGATACACACCCATAATCCCAGTATTTAGGAGGCCAAGAAAGGAAGATCGCAGGTTTATGGTCAGCCTCAGCAACTTAAAGAGATCTTGTTTCAGAAAGGAAGGAAGGAAGGAAGGAAGGAAGGAAGGAAGGAAGGAAGGAAGGAAGGAAGGAAGGGAAGGGAAGGGAAAAAGCAAAAGCCAGGCATGGTGGCACACACCTGTAATCCCAGTACTTGGGAGACAGGAGGATTGCAGTTTCAAGGACAGCCTCTCCAGGTAGTGAGATTCTTCATCAACCTAGCAAGACCCTGTTTCAAAATAAAAATAAAAATAGGGCTGGGGGTATAGCTTGGAGGTCCAAAATAAAAAGAAAGAAAAAGATATCTGCATGGACATGATGGACATGGGCTGGTCACTCTTTCTGTGCATCAGGTTCCTCTTCTGACTCCTCTGAAATGGGAAGAATAAGTAGCATTGACCTGCCCGTCGCTGTGAGGATGCAGAGGAATTCTGCACAGCACCTTAGGAGCTGGCCTGCTGCTCAGTGGGCTCCGGCACGGAGTGCTGCTTCTCACTTACTCCCCGTGGTAGCAGCAGGGCCTGGCCTGTCTCTGGGGAGCCGCTGGCTGACAGCTCTGGGCTCGCAGCACCTCAGCAGGCCCTCACACCAGTCCACCACATCTTCACCGAGGCCTCCGGAGGGATTCCAATGTGTTCTTCCACCCGACCAGGGGAGAGCCACACTTATAAAAGTTTCCAGACCTTGGCAATAATTCTCCCTTCTCACACCCTCCCCATTCTCCTGGGCCCTTTTCCATCTTAGCTGTGTTTCTGCAGGAAGCAGGACAGAAAGAATCCAGGTTTAAGCAAGTGCAAAAGAAGGAAGGCACACAGACTTGAGTTTCTCAGGGACCAGCTTGGCAGCCCAGCCCTGCCCCGAATAATCCGGGACAAGTCACTCAACCTCCTGAGCCTCGGAGTCCTCAGCCAGATAATAGGAACACGAAACAGTGGTAACAATTGTGAGCATAGCTGTGGTGCAGTGGTATAAGCATAGGGGTTTTGAGATCAGAATACTTTGGTTCTGCTGTGCTCTGAATCGTTGTAGCCCCCGCCCCCCCAATTCACATATTGAAGTCCTAACCCCCAAGGTGATGGTATTAGAAGGTAGGGCCTTGGGGAGGTGTGATAGGTGATGAAGGTGAAGTTTTCACCTTCTTCATGCCAAACCCCCTTTGACCTCATGGCATCTGGAATTTTAGTACCTTCAAGACTTTCTTTTTTTTTTTTCAGTACTGAGGATTGAGCCCAGGGGCATTCTACCTCCGAGCTACACCCCCAGTCCTATTTTTTATTCTTTATTTTGAAACAGGGTCTCACTAAGTTGCAGAGGGCCTCACTAGGTAGCTGAGGCTGGCCTCGATCCTCCTCCGGTCTCAGCCTCCCAAGTATGGGGATTACAAGCGTGCACTACCATGCCTGGCTGACTTTCAAATTTCTTTTTTCTTCTCGACCTGATGAGGTACAACTTTGACGCACCCTTCAAAAGGTGGAACTTAATTTCCTGCCCCTTTACTGTGAGCTGAACTTAGTGACTCATTTTTTTTCTTTCTTTTTTTCCTGGTACTGCAGATTGAACCTAAAGGCACTTTACCCCTTAGCTACGTCCCCAGCCTTTTTTTATTTTGGAACAGGGCCTCACTAAGTTGCTTAGGCCGGCCTTAAACTTGAGATTCACCTGCTTTAGCCTCTGGAGTAGCTGGGATTACAGGCCTGCGTCACTGTACTGGTTGAGTTATTCATTTCTAACAAGTAGAATACAGTAGAAGTGACAAAGTACAACTATAAGACCTTGAGGCTTTCATCTTGGCCTCTCTCTCTCTCTCTCTCTCTCTCTCTCTCTTTCTCTCTCTCTCTCTCTCTCTCGGGTTACCCACTGCCATGTCATAAGCATGCTCAAGCAGCTCGAGAGAGGAGTCCTAACAAAGACCAGAGGCCTCCTGCCAACAGCATGTGAGTGCAGCTTCACAGAAGCAGGTCCTCCAGCCCCAGTCAAGCTTCAGAGGATGGCAGCCCCCGTCAACCATTTGACTGCAACCTCCCAAGAGACCCTGAGCTAGAGCCACTCAGGTGAGCCACCCTTAAGGTCCCAACTAACACAAACTGTGAGATACAGAAATGTTGTTTTAAGCTGCTGTTTGGGGATAATTTGTTACACAGCAATAGATAACCAATACACTTTATATACTTTTTCTTTTTTTTTAAATTTATTTATTTATTTATTTATTTTAGCATGAATTTTTATACATTTCTTGGGTACAACAGGGTTAATTACACATTTTTGTTGGGTACAAGCTAGTACAGGTAAAGACATCCATGCACATATTTCTCATTAACTCTTCCCCAATTCCCACCCACCCTCCCCCTACTTTTTCTTTTTTTGTAATGGAGATGGAATCTAGGGGCATTCTACCTCCAGGCTACCCTCCAGCCCTTTTTTTTTTTTTTTTTTGCGGTACTGGGGATTGAACTCAGGGACATTCTACCTCCGAGCTATACCCCCCAGCCCTATTTTTTATTCTTTATTTTGAAACCGAGTCTCACTAAGTTGCGGAGTGCCTCACTAGGCAGCTGAGGCTGGCCGCGAACCCAGATCCTCTGGTCTCAGCCTCCCGAATGCTGGGATTACAAGCGTGCACCACCACACCCGGCTTCCCTCGAGCCCTTTTTATCTTTTTTATTTTGAAACTGGGTCTTGATAAATTGCTGAGACCGGCCTTGAACCTACTATCTCAGATTCCTAAATACTGGGATTATAGATGAGCACAACCACACCCAGCCAAACTTTTTTTTTTTTTTTTGGTATGGAGATTGAACCCAGGGCATTTTACCTCTGAGTTAGATTCCCAGCCATATTTTATTTTTAAGTTTTTAACAGGGCCTTGTTAAGTTGCTGAAATGTGTTGTATATGCGATCCTCCTGTTTCAGCCTCCCAAGTACTAGGTTTACAAGTGTATACCACCACATCTGGCCTCCAAATATTCTTAATAAAAGGTTGAACGAATGCATTCTAACAATACCTGGCTTATGGAGTTGTTTTTTTTTTTTTTGCCGTACTGAGTACTGAGTATTGAACCCAGGGGCATTCTACCTCTGAGCTATACCCCCAGTCCTGTTTTTTGTTCTTTATTTTGAAACAGGGTCTCACTAAGTTGTGGAGAGCCTCACTAAGTAGCTGAGGCTGGCGGCGAACTCTGATCCTCTGGTCTCAGCCTCCCAAGTACTGGGATTACAAGCGTGTGCCACCACGCCCAGCTTGCTTATGGAGGGAGACTTCTGACTTCATTCTCCATATTGTTTTAACACTAATCTAAAAGACTAAATTTCACAGTTTACATGTGATATTACTTTTTTTTTCTTTCTGACACTAGGAACTCAACCCAGGGGTGCTCCGCCACTGAGTGACACCCTAAGCCTTTTTTATTTTCAAAGTCTCTAAGTTGACCCAGGCTGACCTTGAACCTGCAATCCTCCTGGCTCAGCTTCCTGAGTTGCTGGGATTCCAGACATGCACCGCCATGTCCAGCATGACATTACTAACACTAGACCATGCCTGCTAACTAGTAAGGACCCCCTGCTCCCGAGGCCTCAGGTGGGCTGCATCCTGACAGGTGTTATACACCAGACCTCCTGGGCTTGGCATCCCCAGGTTCCCAGCCGGGAGGGGAGAGTCAGGCCGGGGAAGGAGCAGGCTTCTGTCCAGTCAGTAGCTCATATTTGGAAGCATCTTGGTGTCTATTTTAGGAGGGTCCATCTCAGAGAGGATATTTCCTTACTAACAGCTCCCAGGCTGTTTCAATAGCAGCTAATCCTTTCACCCTTTTTTGGAGGCAGCTTCAGAGTCCTTTCCCTGGCTAGCCAAGTTTCAGCACGACGGGAAGAGAACTCTACGAGGCCTTTGCATGTGGAAAAGTGCAAAGGAGCCTGTGCGAGGTGTGGAACAGTGTCCATGCCTGGCAGTCGAGGACAAGGGCTGACAGAGACAAGCCAGCTCTCCCTAGTCCACGGGGAAGACATTAGCAATTGGGCTGCTGGGCCATTAAGTTTGACCGTCTTTTTTTTTTTTTTTTTTTTTTTTTTGCAGTACTGGGGATCGAACCCAGGGGCATCCTACCTCCAAGCTACATCCCCAGTCCTATTTTTCATTCTTTATTTTGAAACAGGGTCTCACTGAGTTGCAGAGGGCCTCACTAGGTAGCTGAGGCTTGTGGCGAACCTGGATTCTCCGGTTTCAGCCTCCACTAGTACTGGGATTACAAGTGTGCACCACAACGCCTGGCTGCATTTGACAGTCTTTAACTGATTACCTGCTACGTGCCAGACACTATCGACATGGCTAGGACACAAAAGTGGAGCACGCCTGTAATCCCAGTACTTGGGCGGCTGAGACAGGAGGATCATAGGCCAGCCTCAGCAGCTTAGCGGAACCCTGTTTCGAAATAAAAAAAGTAAGAAAAGGACTAGGGGAGTTGGGTGTGGTGGCGCACACTTGTAATCCCAGTACTTGGGAGGCTGAGACAGGAGGATCCAGGTTCACAGCCAGCCTCAGTTACTTAGTGAGACACTCTGCAACTTAGTGAGATCCTGTTTCAAAATAAAAAGAATAAAAAATAGGACTACTGGGGGTGTAGCTCAGAGGTAGAATGCCCCTGGGTTCAATCCCTAGTACCACAAAAAAAAAAAAAAAAAAAAAAAGGGACAAAGTGAATTTATTAAACGGCCCAAACAACCCCATGACGGTTAGAGAATTCTGTCCCTGGCTAGAAACATGTCCTCCTGCCAGACTGTCGACTCTGGATGCTGTGGGCACAAGCCAGCCTCTGAAGCTTGCCAGCTGACCCTGGGGTCTCCAGTGCTGCACACTGCTACGTACCTGAGCAGTTCCTCGCTTCACCCTCTCCTGGACAAAGTCCCCGCTTCCTTCCTCTTTTTTTTTTTTTTTTTTTTTTTTTTTTGCGGTACTGGGGATTGAACTCAGGGGCATTCTACCTCTGAGCTATACCCCCAGCCCTATTTTGAATTCTTTATTTTGAAACCGAGTCTCACTAAGTTGCGGAGTGCCTCACTAGGTAGCT
>PVLC010026872.1:0-22267 GCA_004027655.1 Graphiurus murinus
GCCACCACGCCCGTCTGCCAAAACAATCTTGAACAAAAAGATTTGAGCATTACACAAATGTATACATGAATGCAAACACGGTATCCTATAAATATGTACAATTTTATGTGCCGATTAAAAATATAAGTGAGCCGGGCACGGTGGTGCTTGCCTGTAATCCCAGTACTTGAGTAGCTGACGCAGGAGGATGACAGGTTTGAGGATAGCCTCAGCAAGTAGTGAGACACTCATCAACTTAGTGAGACCCTGTTTCAAA
Organism: Graphiurus murinus; assembly: GCA_004027655.1. Classification (NCBI taxonomy): domain Eukaryota; kingdom Metazoa; phylum Chordata; class Mammalia; order Rodentia; family Gliridae; genus Graphiurus; species Graphiurus murinus. Next base: position 257 of record PVLC010026872.1, read on the forward strand.
AATAAATATAAACTTAGGGCCGGGGGTGTGGCTTGGAGGTAGAATGCCTCTGGGTTCAACAACAACAACAACAAAAATTGAAAAATGTTAAAAATCCTTCTAGGTTTAATTATTATAATCAATCAATATTAGTACACAATCAAAATAATATAAATATAAAAAATTCAACCAGGTGTGGTGGCACATGCCTGTAATCCTAGTACTTGGGAAGCTGAGACAGGAAGATCATAGGTTCAAAGCCAACCTCAGCAATTTAGTAAGGCTCTCAGAGACCTAATGAGACGGACCCTATTTCCAAATAAGAAATAAAACTGGTCTAGGGGTGTAGCTTGGAGGTAGAATGCCTTTGGGTTCAATCCCCAGTACTACACATGCACTATATATATATATTTTTTTTTTCAATAATTAGTAAATATAAAATGTAAAATTTTATTGGAAATCTCATAACTGGTGCCCCTAGTTTGTGTATCTATAAATAATTATTACTTGTAGCTGGACTGAGAGTTTTTTGTCCTTTCTTTCTTCCTTTCATATGAAGTACTGGGTATTGAACCCAAGGGTTTTCCAACACTGATTTACACCTCATCCCTTTTTATTTATTTTTTATTTTTGGTGCTGGGGATTAAACCCAGGAGTATTCTACCTCTGAGGTACAACCTCAGCCCTATTTTTTTTAATTATTTATGTATGTATGTATGTATGTATGTATGTATTTTTGCAGTCCTGTGGATTGAACCCAAGGGCATTCTACCTCTGAATTACACCCTCAGCCCTTTTTTTTTTTTTTTTTTTTTTTTTGCATTACTGGAGATTGAACTCAGGGGCATTCTACCTCCGAGCTATATACTCCCAGCCCTATTTTTTATTCTTTATGTTGAAATGGGGTCTCACTAAGTTGCAGAGGGCCTCACTAGGTAGCTGAGGCTGGCCACGAACCTGGATCCTCCGGTCTCAGCCTCCCAAATGCTGGGATTACAACCGTGTGCCACCACGCTGAAATAGTCTAACTAGGTTGCTGAAAGTCAGTTTCTGAGACTAATCTCAAACCTGCAATCCTCTTGCCTCAGCCTCCCAAGCACTAGAATGACAGGTGTGTGCCACTGTAACTAGCCTCTGTTTGATTGCTATAGATAAAAGTACAAAGAAATATCATTTGTATAAATGAGCAGCAAAAATAGTAGCTATTCAATAACCTTCTTCTGAATTAGGTGCTAAAATAATTAATTATGTAAATGTCTCTAGTAAGCCGGGCGAGGTGGCATGCACTTGTAATCCCAGTACTTGACAGGCTGAGGGGTATAACTCATAGTTAGGATGCCCCTCGGTTTAATCTTCAGTGCCCCTCCCTCACTAACCCAGAAGATATGTTTTATTGGCAAAAGTATAGGAAATAATTAGCATTTTACTTAATCCTCTATCAATATATTGATACAATCAAGGTATATAAAGTCAAAGAGTAATAAATATAGTTAATAATTATTTGTTAAGTTTTGCTAAAACCTTTCCAATGAATTTCCCAAAAATGTAAGAAATGCTTTCTGATGATTAGGTAACAAATTATTTTGCATGTGATATAGGTTCCAATTTATTTCTTTCACTAATTAGAAAGAGAACACAATTACACTTTTTTTTTTTTTTTTGTGGTACTGGGTATTGAATCCAGGGGCATTCTACCTCCGAGCTATACCCCAACCCCATTTTTTATTCTTTATTTTGAAACAGGATCTCACTAAGTTGCAGAGGACCTCACTAAGTAGCTGAGACTGGCTGCGAACCTGGATCCTCCAGTCTCAGCCTCCCAAATGCTGGGATTAGAAGCATGCACTACCATGCCCAGCTCCAGCCCATTTTTAAAAAACTTTTATTGCTGCATTGTAGTCTTACATCATAATGTAAGGCATTGTGTTAGTGACATATATGCACACAACACTTGGTGGGTTTTCCCCCAGGCTCCTTCCCCACCTCCCTTCCCCATATAGGGTATTGAGATTGACATTGGTATTCTCACATATGTACACAATGTCGATGGAAGTGATTCCTTCATTGAGAGAAAACATTTGACTCTTCACTTTCTGTGCTGGCTAATCTCACTTAGCATAATGTTCTCCAAGTCCATCCATTTTCCTGAAAATGACATAAGTTTATTCTTTTTGATGGCTGGGTAGAATTTCATTGTGTGTATATCCCATAATTTTGTAATCCATTCATTTGTTGATGGACACCTGGGTTTTTCCATAATTTGGCTATTGTGAATTGTGCTGCTATAAACATGAATATTCATGTATTACTATAATATTCTGATTTCAGTCCTTTTGGAAAGATTCCCAGGAGTAGTATAGTTGGATCATATGGTGGATCCAGTCCCAGTTTTCTTTTTTTTTTTTTTTCTGTGGTACTGGGGATTGAACCCCCAAGTTATACCCCCAGTCCTATTTTTATTCTTTATTTTGAAACAGGGTCTCACTAAGTTGTGGAGGGCCTCACCAAGTAGCTGAGGCTGGCTGAGAACCCAAGATCCTCCTATCTTAGCCTCCCAAGTACTGGGATTATAAGCATGAGCCACCACACCTGGCTTCATTCCTGGTTTTCTGAGGAATCTCCACACTGATCTCCATAAAGGCTGCACTAATTTACAGTCCCATCAACAGTAGAGAAGTGTTCCTTTTCTAGCACATCCTCTCCAGCATTTATTGTTGTTTGACTTCTTGATGATTGCCATTCTTTTTTTTTTTTTTTTTTTTTTTTTTTGCGGTACTGGGGATTGAACTCAGGGGCATTCTACCTCCGAACTACACCCCCAGCCCCTTTTTATTCTTTATTTTGAAACCGAGTCTCACTAAGTTGCGGAGTGCCTCACTAGGTAGCTGAGGCTGGCCGCGAACCTGGATCCTCCGGTCTCAGCCTCCCGAATGCTGGGATTACAAGCGTGCGCCACCACGCCCGGCTCCATTCTTTTGTTTTATTTGTTTGTTTATTTGTTTTTTAGTACTGGGGATTGAACCCGGAGGCATTCTACCTCCAAATTATATCCCCAGCCCGATTTTATTTCTTATTTGGAAACAGCCTCTCACTAAGTTGCAGAGGGCCTCACTAAATTGCCGAGGCTGGCTTCAAACCTGCAACCCTCCTGTCTCAGTCTCCCATGTACTAGGATTACAAACATGCACACCACACCTGGCTGATGATTGTCATTCTGATTTGGGTTAGATGGGATTTCAGGGTAGTTTTTTTTTTTTTTTTTTTTCGGTACTGGGGGTTGAACTCAGGGGCATTCTACCTCCGAGCTACACCCCCAGCGCTATTTTTTATTCTTTATTTTGAAACCGAGTCTCACTAAGTTGCGGAGTGCCTCACTAGGTAGCTGAGGCTGGCCGCGAACCCGGATCCTCCGGTCTCAGCCTCCCGAATGCTGGGATTACAAGCGTGTGCCACCACGCCCGTCAGGGTAGTTTTGATTTGCATCTCTCTGTTTGCTAATAATGTTGAACTTTTCTTTTCATTTATTTTTTGGCATTCATATTTCTTCTTTTGCCAAGTGTCTGTTTAGTTAAATTGCCTATTTCTTGATTGGGTTGTTTTAAATACTTTGTATACTTAAGTTAGTCTTTTTTTTTTTTTTTTTTGTGGTACTGGGGATTGAACCCAGGGGCATTCTACCACCGAGCTATACCCCCAGTCCTATTTTTTATTCTTTATTTTGAAACAGGGTCTCACTAAGTTGCAGAGGGCCTCACTAAGTAGCTGAGGCTGGCTTCAAACTCGGATCCTTCAGTCTCAGCCTCCCAAGTACTGGGTGGCATGTGCCACCATGCCCGGCCTTAAATTAGTCTTCTATCAGATAAATAGTTGCAAAAGATCTCCCATTCTGTTGGATTTCCTTTTAGACTCTTGATGGTTTCCTTTGATGAACAGAAACTTTTTAGTTAAATGTCATCTTCTTGTTTTAATTTCCTGAGTTTTAGGGAATTTTTTTTTTTTTTTTTCGGTACTGGGGATTGAACTCAGGGGCATTCTACCTCCAAGCTATACCCCCAGCCCTATTTTTTATTCTTTATTTTGAAACCGGGTCTCACTAAGTTGCGGAGTGCCTTACTAGGTAGCTGAGGCTGCCCGTGGACCCCGATCCTCCAGTCTCAGCCTCCCGAATGCTGGGATTACAAGCGTGCGCCACCACACCCGGCAGTTTTAGGGATCTTATTGAGGAAGTTTCTACCTGTCCCTATATGTTGGAGTATTGGACCAATCCAGGTCTTGAATCCATCTTGAGTTGACTCTTGTGCAGGATGAGAGGTAGGGATTTACTTTAATTTTTCTACTAATGGATAACACCGTTTCTTGAAAAGACTGTTTTCTCCAATGTGTATTTTTGGCACCTTTGTAAAAAATCAATTGGCTATAAGTGTGTGGATTTGTTTGTGTATCTTCTATTCCATTGGTCTATGTGTCTGTTTTTGTGCCAATGCCATGTTGTTTTTATTACTATAGCTCTGTAGTATAATCTGAAGTCAAGTATTATAATGCATACTGCATGGTTCTTATTGCTGACAAGTGCTCTGGCTATTTGTTTTCCCATATGAAATTTAGAACTGATTTTTCTAGCTCTGTGAAGAATGGCATAGGTATTTTGAAAAGGAATGCATTATGTCTGTAGATCACTTTTGTTAGAATGGCTATTTTGATAATACTTATTCTGCCTATCCAAGAGCATGGGAGATTTTTCCATTTTCTAAGTTTCTCTCTTTAGTGTATTATAATTTTTGTTGTAAGGGCTTTGGCTTCCTTGGTTAGATTTATTCCTAGGTATTTTATTGTTTTTGAGGTTATTGTGAATGGAATTGTTTTCTGGATTTCTTTTTCAGTGGAATAATTGTTTGCCTATAGAAAAGCTACTGATTTTTATAATTGATTTTGTATCCCACTACATTGCTGAATTTGTTAATCAGCCATAGAAGTCTTTTGGATGAGTTTTTTGGGTCTTCTTTTTTTTTTTTCCCGGTACTGGGGATTTAACCCAGGGGCATTCTACCTCCAAGCTACACCTCCAATCCTATTTTTTATTCTTTATGTTTGAAACAGGGTTTCACTAAGTTTCAGAGGGCCTCACTAAGTAGCTGAGGCTGGCCGCAAACGCGGATCCTCCAGTCTCAGCTTCCCAAGTACTGGGATTACAAGCATACGCCACCATGCTCGGCTTTTTTGGGTCTTCTAATATAGGATCATGTCATCTTCCAATAGAGACAATTTCAGTTCTTCTTTTCCTATTTGAATTCCTTTTCTTTCTTTCTTTTTTTTTTTTTTGCTGTACTGGGGATTGAACTTAGGGGCATTCCACCTCCAAACTACACCCCCAGTCCTATTTTTTATTCTTTATTTTGAAACAGGTTCTCACTAAGTTGCAGAGTGCCTCACTAGGTAGCTGAGGCTAGCCGCGAACCCAGATCCTCTGGTCTTAGCCTCCCAAATGCTGGGATTACAAGTGTGCATCACCATGCCCGGCCTTTTTTTTTTTTTTTTTTTTTTTGCGGTACTGGGGATTGAACTCAGGGGCATTCTACCTCCGAGCTACACCCCCAGCCCTATTTTTTATTCTTTATTTTGAAACCGAGTCTCACTAAGTTGGGGAGTGCCTCACTAGGTAGCTGAGGCTGGCCACGAACCCGGATCCTCAGCCTCCCGAATGCTGAGATTACAAGTGTGCGCCACCACGCCCGGCTCGGCCCTTTTCTTGACTTTTCACTCTGGCTATAGTCTTGAGTACTATTTTGAAAAGGAATAGTGATAGTGGGCATCCTTGTCTTGTTCTTGATTTTAAAGGAAATTCTTGCAGTTTTTCCCTATTCAATATTATGTTGGCTTTGGGGTTTTTATATATTGTCTTTAAGATACTGAGGTGTGTTCCTTCTATCCCAATTTTCTGCAGTGTTTTTTTTTTTTTTTTTTTTTTTTTTAACATGAATGGATGTTGGCTTTTGTCAAATGGTTTTTCAGCATCTATTGAGATGAGCATGTGATTTTTTTCCTTAGCCTATTTATGTGGTGAATGACTTGTATTGATTTATATGTGTTGAACCAGTCTTGCATCCTTGGGATGAAACCAACTTGCTCATGGTGTACAATTTTCTTGATATGGTTTGAATGTGTATTTCTAGTATTTTGTTGAATATAAATTTTTTCATCTATGTTCATCAAGGATATTGGTCTGCAAGTTTCTTTTCTTTTTTTTTTTTTTTTTTTTTTTTTTTTTTTTTTTTTTTTTTTTTTTTTTTTTTTTTTTGCGGTACTGGGGATTGAACTCAGGGGCATTCTACCTCCGAGCTATACCCCCAGCCCTATTTTTTATTCTTTATTTTGAAATCGAGTCTCACTAAGTTGCAGAGTGCCACACTAAGTAGCTGAGGCTGGCCGCGAACCCGGATCCTCCGATCTCAGCCTCCCGAATGCTGGGATTTGCAAGTTTCTTTTCTCAAGGGATCTTTATTTGATTTTGGTATTAAGGTGATACTGGCCTCATAGGAGGATTTTGGAAGGATTCCCTCTCCTTTAATTTTACAGAATAATTGTGGAGTATTGGGCTTAGTTTTTCTGTAAAGGTTTTGTAGAATTCAGCTGAGAATCCATCTGGACCTGGACTTTTATTTGATGAAAGGCTTTTTATTGCTGTTTCTATCTCTTTGCTTGCTATTGTATGGTTTAGGTTTTCTATGTCCTCTTGATTCAATTTATGTAGGTTGTATGTGTCTAGAAATCTGTCAAGTTTTTCTTTGTTTTCCAGTTTATTGGAGTATAAATTTTGAAAATAGTTTCTTTTCTTTTTTTTTTTTTTTTTCAGTAGTGGGGATTGAACTCAGGGGCATTCTACCTCCGAGCTATACTCCTAGCCCTATTTTTTTTCTTTATTTTGAAACAGGGTCTCACTAAGTTGCAGAGTGCCTCACTAGGTAGCTGAGGCTGGCTGCGAACCCAGATCCTCCAGTCTCAGCCTCCCAAATGCTGGGATTATAAGTGTGCGCCACCACACCTGGCTTTGAAAATAGTTCCTATGATTTTCTGGATTTCCCCACTGTCTGTGGTGATATCTCCTTTTGCATTTCTTATTTTAATGATTTGGGTAGATTTTCTCTTTCTTTTGTTTAGTTTGGCTAAATGTTTATCAATCTTATTAATCCTTTCAAAGAATCAACTTTTTGTTTTGTTGATCTTTTATATTGTTTTTTGTCCTCTATTTCATTAATTTCTGCTCTTATTTTAATTATCTCCTGCCTTCTACTGGCTTTGGGATTAGTCTGTTCCTGTTTTGCGAGGGCCTTGAGGTATGTCATTAGGCTGTGGATTTGGTGGTTTTTTTTTTTAATGTGAGCATTCAGTGGTATAAAATTTCCTCTTAAAATTGCTCTCAAAGTGTCCCATAGATTTTGGCATGTTGTCTCTCTATTTTTGTTTAATTCTAGGATTTTTAAAATTTCTTCTCTTATTTCTTCTATGATCTACTCATTATTCGAAAGTGTATCATTCAGTTTTTATGCATTTATGGAATTTCTTTTGGTCTTGCTATTGTTGATTCTACTTTCATTCTATTATGATCGGAAAAGATGCAAATTGTATTACATTTTAAAAATTTGCTGGCACTTGCTTTATGGCCCAGAACATGATCTATTTTGGACAAGGTTTCATGAGCAACTGAAAAGAATGTGTAGTCATCTGTTGTTGGTTGGAATATTCTGTATATGTTTTATTAGGTCAATTTGGTTTATAGTGTCCTTCAGGCCTGAAGAGTCTTTATTCATCTTTGTCTGGAAGATTGATCTAGTGGTGTGAGTGGTATGTTGAATATTATTGTACTGGAGTCTGTTTGAGATCTAATGTCCTAAAGAGTTTGTTTAATAAAAGTGGGTGCTCTCACATTTGGAACATAAATATTTACTATTATTATATCTTCTTGTTGAGGAGTTCCTTTTATTAATAAGAAGTGGCCTGCCTTGTCTTTTCTGATAAGTTTTGGCTTAAAATCTGCTTTGGAGCTGGGTATGGTGGTGCATGCTTGTAATCCCAGTACTTGGGAGGCTGAGAATGGAGGATCCGAGTTCACAGCCAGCCTCAGCTACTTAGTGAGACCCTCTGCAACTAAGTGAGACCCTGTTTCAAAATAAAGAATACAAAGTAGAGCTCGAGCTGGGCGTGGTGGCGCATGCTTGTAATCCCAGCATTCGGGAGGCTGAGACCGGAGGATCCGGGTTCGCGGCCAGCCTCAGCTACTTAGTGAGGCACTCCGCAACTTAGTGAGACTCGGTTTCAAAATAAAGAATAAAAAATAGGGCTGGGGGTATAGCTCGGAGGTAGAATGCCCCTGAGTTCAATCCCCAGCACTGCAAAAACAAAAAAACAAAAAAAACAAAGTAGAGCTGGGGTATAGCTCAGAGGTAGAATGCCTCTGGGTTCAATCCTCAGTACCACAAAAGTAAATAAATAAATAAAGTCTCCTTGATATGAATGTTGCTACCCCTGCTTGTTTTCAGTCCCCATTTACATAGAATATCTTTTCTTTCACCTGTAGCTTATGGATATCTTTGCCTATAAGGTGAGTTTCTTGAAACCAGCATATAATTGGATTATGTTCTTTAATCCACATTGCCAATCTACATTTTTTTTTTCTTTTCTTTTCGTGGTACTGAAGAAGGAATCCAGGGTCATTCTACCTCTGGGCTATATCCCCCAGAGCTATTTTATACTTTATTTGGAAACAGGGTCTCACCAAGTTGCTCAGGCTGACTTCAAACCTGTGATCCTCCTGTCTCAGCCTCCCAAGTACTGGGATTACAAGCATGAACCACCACATCTGGCTTAGTCTACACTTTTTAATTGAGGAGTTTAGATCTTTTGCATGCAATGTTATACTTGAGAGATGATTTATGTTTCCTGACCTACCTGACCTATTGACCTATTTAGTTATATTTTCTGTTTCATATAGTGTAATTTCTCCTTTGCTTAATTGCTCCCCTGTTGGAATTTGCCCCTTCCCTGGTTTTTGCCCCCCTGGTTTCTTTTTTTTTTTTTTATGGTACTGGGGATTGAACCCAGGGGCAGTCTACCTCTGAGCTACATCCCCAGTCCTATTTTTTGTTCTTTATTTTGAAACAGGGTCTCACTAAGTTGTGGAGGGCCTCACTAAGTAGCTGAGGCTGGCCGAGAACCTCAATTCTCTGGTCTCAGCCTCCCAAGTACTGGGATTATAAGCGTGCTCCACCACACCCAGCTTCTTTTTTCTTCTTTGTGTTTTATTATTTTCTCTAGTGTGGGCTTGGTATCATTAATTCTTTTAGTTTCTGCCTATCTTGGAAGGTTTTTATTTCTCTGTCAAAAAAAATTTTTTTTTTTTTTTTTTTTTTTTGGTGGTATTGGGTATCTTGCCTTTGAGCTACAAAACCCCAGACCAATTTTTCATTCTTTATTTTTTTTTAATTTTTATTTATTTTTATTTTTATTTTTTGTGGTACTGGGGATTGAACCCAGGGGCATTCTACCTCTGACCTATACCCCCAGTCCTATTTTTTATTCTTTATTTTGAAACAGGGTCTCACTAAGTGTGGAGAGCCTCACTAATTAGCTGAGGCTGGCCGTGAACCTGCATGCACCACCATGCCTGGCTCTCTGTCAATTTTGAAAGCTATCTTTGCTGTATATAGTAGTTTTGGTTGGAAGTTCTCAGGGTCTGGAGTACACTACTAGTTGCTCTTGACTTTGATGATTTGGGTTGATGTTATGAGGTAGGACCTGTAATCCTGGTACTCAGGAGACTGAGACAGGAGGGTTGCAGGTTCGAGGCCAGCCTTGGCAACTTAGCAAGGCCCTCTACAACTTAGTGAGACCCTGTTTCAAAAATAAACAAAATAGGACTCAGAGGCAAAATGTCTTGAGTTCAATCCTCAGCACCATTTTAAAAAAAAGCTAGTTTAGAATTGGAAGAAGTAAGTGCTAGGTGACTGGGACAGTTGTTATTTACTGTGGCAAACATACAGACGTGAAACATGTGGCTATTCAAAATCCCATCAAGAGCCGGGTCTGGTGGCGCACGCTTGTAATCCCAGCATTTGGGAAGCTGAGACAGGGAGGATCCAGGTTCGAGGCCAGCCTCAGCAACCTAGTGAGGCCCTCTGCAACTTAGTGAGACCCGGTTTCAAAATAAAGAATAAAAAAATAGGGCTGGGGGTATAACTCGAAGGTAGAATGCCTCTGAGTTCAATCCCCAGTACCACACACACACAAAAAAAAAACCAACAACAAAAAAAAAACAAATCAAAATCCCATCAAGCAGAGGACCAGCAAGGAACTACCCAGGTATCAGAGAGTACTCAAGGTCACGCAAATATATATATATCTTGTTCCAGAAATGGTACAATGAGGAAAATCTATGATGAACAGTCCTCTGGGAGAGAGAGGTAACTGGAAAGCAGTCATTCATTCACTCATTATATATTTACTGAGTGCTTTCTGTGTGTCCACCATTGTTCTAGATGCCGGGATAAGCAGCGAATAAAATGTCAGAGTACCAGTTAGGCGCCATGGCACATGCCTGCAATCCCAGAATTTGAAAGGCTGAGACAGGAGAATTGAAGGTTCAAGGCCAGCCTCAACAATTTAGCCAGGCCCTTCACAACTCGATGAGACCCTGTTTCCAAATAAAAAACAAAATAGGGCTGGGGGCATAGCTTGGAGATAGGTGTTCCTGGGTTCAATCTCCAGTACCCGCCTCCCCCAGCAAAATTCACAGTCCCTACACTTGTGGAGACTACATTGTACGGGGAAGAGGTACAGGCAGTAACAAATATATAACATTTTAGCTAGTGACAAGGGCTATGAAAAGTGCAAAGTAGACAAAGGGGACACAGTTATGGGGAGCGCTGTATAAAGAGGAAGGTTTGGCTTGAACCCAGGGACATTCTACCTCTGAGCCACCCCAAATCCTTTTTGTGTTTTTGTTTTTAATTGTGGTACTAGGGATTGAATCCAGAGGCATTCAACTTCAGAGCTATACCCCCAGCCCTATTCTACTTTTTTTTTTTTTGAAACATGGTCTTGCTAAGTTGCTGACTTGTGATCCTTTTGTCTCAGCACCACCATGTCTGGCAAGGCTGTCCTGTTAAGATGACTTTGAGTATCGATCTGGAAAGTGAGGGAACAATCTGGAAAATATGGAAACAGAAACACAAGGTCATGAGGCAGCAGCTTGCCTGGGAAAGTGAAGGTCAGTAAAGAGGCAAGTATGGCCAGAGGGAAGGAAGACAGGGGAAAGAGGTGAGGTCAGGATGCTTTTATAAAATGATGTGTGGAATAAAGGATCTTCAAGTTTTCCTTAAGAAGCAAATAATTGCAGACAGCTTGGTGGCCCACACCTGTGATCCCAGTACTTGGGAGGCTGAGACAGGAAGATCACAGGCTTGAGGATAGCCTCAGCAATTTAGTGAGACCCTCAAAAACATAGCAAGACTCTGTTTCAAAATTAAAAAAGGTTGGTGGTATTGCTCAGAGGTAGAATGCTCCTGGGTTCAACTCTAGTTAAAAAAAATTGTCAAAATTTATTTTATGAAGCTGGGTATAGTGGACTGTATTCTCAGTACTTGAGAGTTTCAGACAGGAGGATTTCAGGTTCAAGGCCAGCCTCAGTAATTTAGGTAGGCCCTCAGCAATTTGGTGAGACCTTGTTTCAAAATAAAAAATGAAAAGGGCTGGGGTGTAGCTGGGAGGTGGAATGCCTCTGGGCTCAATCACCAGTAACAACGACAAAAATTTGTTCTGTGATATGTAGCTCTACACAGTATGTTTTCTGAGTGAGAGAAGATGCAAATTTGGGGCCGGAATGGAGCCTCTCAGTTCAGGGAAGCCGTGCTGAACACTGCCCCCTGGCAGTGTCCTCCTGGACACTCCCTGTGCACAATTCCTTATTCATGATGCCATCTCTCTGTCTTCTCCTTTTAAGGACTCTTGTTATTACATTGGGCTCACCTGGATAATCTAGGATCATCTCCTTATTTTAAAGTCAGTCGATTTTCAAATTCAATTCCATTCACAAACTTAATTCTCCGGTGCCAGGTAGCATACATCTTCATAGGCCTAGGGATCACTATGTAGATACCTTTGGGAGGTTGTTATTCTGCCCGCTATCATTACATACCATAAATGCAATGCAGTCTACTTATGGCTTTTACTTTCTATTTCAATGTTAGCTTGACTATATTTATGTTCTTTATGTAAGCTACTTCAAACCTGTTTTGAAAAAGAGGTAATGAAAAACACATCTCTGGTCAGGTGTGGTGGCTCATGCCTGTAATTGCAGTACTAGGGAGACTGAGACAGGAGGATCACAGATCAATTTAGCTAGACCCTGTTACAAAATAAAGAAGGGGGACTGGGAGTGCAGCTTGGAGATAGAATGCCCATGGATTCAATCCCCAGCACCAAGATAAAGGAAGAAGGAAAAAAGGAAGGAAGGAAGGAAAGAAAGAAGGAAGGAAAGAAAGAAAGAAAGAAGGAAGGAAGGAAGGAAGGAAGGAAGGAAGGAAGGAAGGAAGGAAGGAAGGAAAAATATACCTGGGAAATCAAAATAAGATAGTTGATCTTTGTGATTTCTGGCAAGAGCTGCTAAAACCCTTGGGACCTCCTGGGTGAGAGGACTCTTTGCTTTGCTAATGAGATGACTCTGGATGAAGCTGGAGGTCTTCATCTTCAGGATGGGACCACTCATCAGAAAGCCAAGCTGTGATTTGAGGATTGACTTTTAGCCCCACCCTTGAATCTCCAGAAAGGGGAGCAGGACTGGAGTTTGAGCTCATCACCAGTGATCAACTGATTCAATCAATCATTAATCAAGCCTATGTAATGACATCCATAGAAGCCCAAATGACAGGGCTCAGTGAGCTCTTGAGTTGGTAAAAACATAAAGGTGAGCCGGGCACACCAGTGCAAGCCTATAATCCCAGTACTTGGGAGGCTGAGATAGGAGAATCTCAGGTTCAAGGCCAGTCTCAGCAATTTAGTAAGACCATCAGCAACTTAGCAAGATCCTGTTTCAAAACAAAAAAACAAAAAGAGCTGGGATGTAGCTCAGAGGTAGATTGCCCCTGTATTTTATCCCTAGCACCTCCCAAAATCGAGGTGCTGGGAGTGTTGCATGCCCTGTACAGGGTCCACACCACCTCCCCTTCACCTGCATACCTGCTTTACACATGCCTTACATTTGGGTACTCCTGAGTTGTAATAAAATGATGATAGTAACTGACTTCCTGAGTTCTGTGAGGTGTTCTAGCAAATTCCACAACCTGAGGAGGGGGTCTTGTGAATAATATCTGATTTATAGTTGATCCATCACAAGTACAGGTGACCCAGTACTTACGATCGGTGATTGGCATCTGAGTAAGAGCAGTCTTGCCTTTAACTTGTGGGACCTGCCATTAGTTGCAGGTAGTATCAGAACTGAATTGAGTTGTAGGTCACTAAGTAGACTGATAAGTTATAATATTGTTTGGTATGGGGGAAAACCCACACATGTAGTGTCACAAGTGTTGTGTCTAAAACCAGCTCAGGAGTCTGTGTGTGTGTGTGTGTGTGTGTGTGTGTGGTTACTGGGAATTGAACCCAGGGGTATTCTACCACCGAGCTGCATCTCCAGCCCTTTTTATTTTTTAATTTGAAATAGGGTTTCACTAAGTTGCTGAGGGCCTCTCTAGGTTGCTGAGGCTATCTTCTAACTTGCAATCCTCCTGTCTCAGCCTCTCAAGTACTGGGATCACAGGCATGGCCAACACGCCTGGTTCTCGGGATTCTTATTTAACAGCCACTAATCATGAACAGAAAATGGTGAATTCACAGAGCTGTTTTATGATTTCCTGCTCACTTCATTCCCACATCACCATTAAAACCAAGGGAGTGGGAGCTGGGCGTGGTGGTGCACACCTGTAATCCCTGTACTTGGGAGGCTGAGACCAGAGGATCGCAGGTTCAAGACCATCTTAGCGAGACCTTGTTTCAAAAAATAAAATAAAAGGAAAGGAAAAAAAAAAAAAGGGATGGGGAGGGGGATGTAGTTCAGAGAGAGGTAGAATGCTCCGGGTTCAAAATGGCAGGGAGAGTGCAGCTTCTTCAAAACAGGAGCTGACTATCTTGAACTGCTCTCCTTTTCTCAGAGCTGACAGTACATTTTCAAAAATTCTCAGTCTAGCTTCTATGAGGAAAATGCCCGAATTGGCATTCTACCTCTGAGCTACATCCCTAGCCCTATTTATTTTTGAAACAGGGACTCACTAAGTTTCAAGGACAGCCTCAGGAATTTAGTGACACCCTGTTTAAAAAAAAAAAAAAAGTTCTAGGCCGGGTGTGGTGGCGCACACTTGTAATCCCAGCATTTAGGAGGCTGAGACCAGAGGATCCGGGTTCGCGGCCAGCCTCAGCTACCTAGTGAGGCACTCCTCAACTTAGTGAGACCTGGTTTCAAAATAAAGAATAAAAAATAGGGCTGGGGATATAGCTCGAAGGTAGAACGTCCCTGAGTTCAATCCCCAGTACCGAAAAAAAAAAAAAAAAAAAAAAAAAAGTTCTAGGATTGTAGCTCAGAGATAAAATATCCCTGGGTTCAATCCCCAGTACCAGTGTCATACTACTAAAGTACATGAGTTGGGTGTGGTGGGGCAAACCTGTAACCTCAGTTCTTGGGAGGCTGAGACAGGAAGATTGAAGGTTTGAAGACAGCCTCAGCTACTTTGTGAGGCTTTCAGCAACTTAGCAAGACCTTGCTTCCAAATAAAATAGGGTAGAAGGCCTCTGGGTTGCATCCCACTACCACACAAAAATAAATAAATAAATAAAGTACATGGATATCAGGAAAGAGGATTCCTGGGAGCTATTTTAGATGCTGCCCATCTCTGCCACCTTCTGAAAATTTTTCTAGTGGAAGCATCAATTTAAAATGTCATTAGTACTTGGGAGGCTGAGACCGGAGGATCTGGGTTCTCTGCCAGCCTCAGCTGCTTAGCGAGGCACTCTGCAACTTAGTGAGACCCTGTTTCAAAATAAAGAATAAAAAAATAGGACTGGGGGTGTAGCTTGGAGGTAGAATGTCTCTGGGTTCCATCCCTAGTACCACACACACACACAAAAAGTCATTAAAAAAATTTACCCAAACCAGGCATGGTGGCTCATGCTTGTAATCCCAATATTTGGGAGGCTGAGACAGGAGGATTGAAGGTTCATAGCCAGCCTCAGCTACTTAGTGAGGCCTTCGGCAACTTAGTGAGACCCTGTTTCAAAATAAAGAATTAGGGCTGGGCGTGGTGGCGCACGCTTGTAATCCCAGCATTCGGGAGGCTGAGACCGGAGGATCCGGGTTTGTGGCCAGCCTCAGCTACCTAGTGAGGCACTCCGCAACTTAGTGAGACCCAGTTTCAAAATAAAGAATAAAAAATAGGGCTGGGGGTGTAGCTCGGAGGTAGAATGCCCCTGAGTTCAATCCCCAGTACCGCAAAAAGAAAGAAAGAAAGAAAGAAAGAAAGAAAGAAAGAAAGAAAGAAAGAAAGAAAGAAAGAAAGAAAGAAAGAAAGAAAGAAAGAAAGAATTAAAAATAGAGCTGAGAAGCCAGGCATGGTGGCACACGTTTGTAATCCCAGCATTCGGGAGGCTGAGACTGGAGGATCCAGGTTCCTGGCCAGCCTCAGCTACCTAGTGAGGCACTCCACAGCTTAGTGAGACCCTGTTTCAAAATAAAGAATAAAAAATAGGACTGGGGGCTGTAGCTCGGAGGTAGAATGCCCCTGGGTTCAATCCCCAGTACCGCAAAAAAAAAAAAAAAAAAAAAAAAGCAGGACTGAGAGTGTAGCTCAGAGGTAGAATGCCCTGGGTTCAACCCCCCAGTTCTTGGGGAAAAAAAAAATTACCTAAGATTACTACAGCTGGTCTTAGAATTTATTGAGCACATGTGAACACAAAGAAATATGTGCCAATTTAGCTCCATGAAAGAGAGAGAAATAGCCAGGCATGGTGGCTGCACCAGTAATCCCATTACTTGGGAAACTGAGGCAGAAGGATTGCAGAGCCATGCATGGTGGAGCACTCCCAGTACTTGGTAGGCTGAGATAGGAGGATCACAGGTTCGTGGCCAGCCTCAGCTACTTAGTGAGGCCTCCCGAAACTTAGTGAGATTCTGTCTCAAAATGAAGAATAAAATAGTGCTGGGGATGTAGCTCAGAGGAAGAATGCTCTGGGTTCAATCCTCAGTAACACAGACACACACAGACACAGACACAGACACACACACACACAAGATTGCAGAATTGAGGACAGCCTCCATGATTTAGCAAGACCCTCAGCAACCTAGTGAGACCCTGTTTCAAAATAGAAAGGGCTGGGCTAGGGGTGTAGCTTGGAGGTAGAATGCCACTAGGTTCAATCCCCAGTAGAGAGAGAGAGAGAGACAGACAGACAGACAGAGGAGAAGGCCTCACTAGGAAGCAATGCACACAGAAAAAAGTTATAATATATTATTATTAAAACTTTGATTAAAAGCCGAGCGTGGTGGCGCACGCATGTAATCCCAGCATTCGGGAAGCTGAGACCGGAGGATCCGGGTTCACGGCCAGCCTCAGCTACCTAGTGAGGCCCTCTGCAACTTAGTGAGACTCGGTTTCAAAATAAAAATAAAAAATAGGGCTGGGGGTGTAGCTCGGAGTTAGAATACCCCTGAGTTCAATCCCTAGTGCCAAAAAAACCAAAAAAACAAAAAAACCCCCAAAACTTTGATTAACTAAATATACACTAAGTTATATCAAATAGAAACCATAAGCTGGGCGTGGTGGCGCACACTTGTAATCCCAGCATTCGGGAGGCTGAGACCAGAGGATCCGGGTTCGAGGCCAGCCTCAGCTACCTAGTGAGGCACTCTGCAACTTAGTGAGACTCGGTTTCAAAATAAAGAATAAAAAATCGGGCCGGGGGTGTAGCTCAAAGGTAGAATACCCCTGAGTTCAATCCCCAGTACCGCAAAAAAAAAGAAAAGAAAGAAATCATAATACAATTGTTATTAGTATCTACCATAATAATTGCAGACAGAACTTCTTTCTACTAGACCTATTACTTTTTGCTCACAGAGTTTGTTATTGACATTACAACAAAACAACAGAAAGGCAAGAGATATGTGTTTGAAATAACTGGAGCCTAAGAGGTGCTTTTTAAAAAGTCAAAATATTAAATATTAAGCCAAAGCCAAACTTTCCATTACTAGAATCCATTCTGAGGTAAGGAAACTACCATAATAGAACTGAAGAAAAACCATCCATCAGAGCATTGACGGAAACCCACAGCATATCTTCAATTATTGCTAGAACAATTTAATGCAGAATAAATAAGATGTGAAGCATAATTCTAGTGACAGACTGGTGTTATTAAAAATCTCAAAAGAAATAAAAGTATTATATGAATAGCAGTATCTTTGGAAGCATAGGTATCACTCTGGTCAGGTGTTTTTTTAATGGTACCTGGGCACATACCATTTTTTAAAAATAATTATTTTTATTGTTCCCCCTTCTCTAGTTCCCTTTGTATTTAGTTTAAAATTTTCTCCCCTATTTTTTCTATTTCTTCTACTTGCCATTTCTTTAACTTTGCTTCTGGTCTTAAAAGTATCACCAGGGTTTTCATTAAAATATCTGAATCATGAAAAAATATTTGAGTTTCTGTTTGGCTTCCAACTTCTTTTCCTCAAAAGAAGGTGTCAAGAAGATACTAACTTCCACATCTGATGACACCTTGCTTGGACAACGGGGTAATCTGAACATTCTCCTGTCGATGTTGAAGTGACTCAGGTCCAAGATCCTGTGTTTTCATATTAAAACACTGTGGCAGTTATGTGGCCACCACGAGTAGTACCTTGGATCCTTTAACAGCCGTACTGAGCTGTATCTGACATTTAGCACCTTGAACATAAAAAGTTCAATCTCACTTTTTCCTTCTCACTGTAAGATTGAATGTTTTTATAGCTTTATTGGTGCATCGTAATTATGCATCACAGTGAGGATCGAAGTGATACAAACATACCCGCACACAGCACTTGGGGTGTTTCTCTGTTAACCCTCTGCCTCTTCCTCCCTCCCCACACACAGCGAGATTGGTAGTGAAACCTTTCTATTTGGACTTAACCTCATCTGCACTCTTCTCTTTTTCAATTCTTGTTTTTTCCCCTCCCCACCCCCCTCCCCCAGTCCCCTCCACCCTTCTACTGGTCTTTCTCCTCATTTTTTGTTTCCTATCTTCTCTCTAGCTTCCACAAATGAGAGAAAATATTCTACCCTTGACATTCTGAGGTTGGCTGATCTGACAGCATAATATTCTCTAGTTCCGTCCATTTTCCTGAAAATGACATAATTTTGTTCTTTATGGCTGAGTGAAATTTCATTGTATGTATATACCACATTTTCATTATAAGATTGAACTTTTAATTGTTTTGGCAGTCCTGTAGATTGAACCTAGGGCCTAACACATACTAGGCAAGCACTTTACCACTGAGACACATTCTTGGCCCCTTTCTTTTTTTTTTTTTTTTTTTTTTTTTTTTGCGGTACTGGGGATTGAACTCAGGGGCATTCTACCTCCGAGCTACACCCCCAGTCCTATTTTTTATTTTATTTTATTTTGAAACAGGGTCTCACTAAGTTGAGGAGTGCCTCACTAGGTAGCTGAGGCTGGCTGCGAACCCGGATCCTCCAGTCTCAGCCTCCCGAATGCTGGGATTACAAGCGTGCGCCACCACGCCCGGCTCCCCAACCCATTTTATTTTATTTTGCAGTACTGGGGATTGAACCCAGGGTCATTCTACCTCCAGCTACACCTCCAGCTCTATTTTTTACTCTTTCGAAACCGGATTTCACTAAGTTGTGGAGGGCCTCACTAAGTAGCTGAGGCTGGCCGAGAACCTGTGATCCTCTTGTCTCAAGTACTGGGATTACAAGCGTGTGCCACCATACCCAGCTCTTTATTTTTATTTTGAAGCACAGTCTCACCAAATTGCTGAGCCTAGCCTCAAACCTGTGATCCTCCTGTCTCAGTCTCCCAAGTACTGGGGTTATGGGCATGTGCCACTGCACCTGGTATATGTTTACTTACTTTCAAAAGAATATAGAATTGGAATAGCCAATGATGATAGGCCCAGAGATTACCAATAAAGCACAAGATTTGGTCAGCTATTTGGGAACAAAAGATAGACCTAGTTATCTGAGAACTTTTGCTAAGTCGTGGATTGAACATTTGTGAGCTAGGGCTTCTATTTATTTCCAAAACTAGGTGTTAAAGCAATCAATAGTGATTTAAAGCAGCTGCTTCAGGAGAAATGTCAGACTCTTTGCTCTTTAAAAATGTTAATGGGAAATTTCAAAATCTGTGAACTCTTTTTAACACCTTCACTTTTCTGAAATCCAAAATTACTAGTAGGAAAAGGAATCCAATGCAATCTAGTCAAATCAAATGGCACTTACTGACACAGCTGCCATTTGCACCAGAAAATGAAGCAAAATTGGCAGGATACACAACTAGCTATTTGCAGAGGCACTTGAAACCCACAGCCTATGTTTGCCCGGGTTCTTGGCACATGGTGCTTAGTGGCAAACAAATGTTCATCCGCGAGCCTGGCTTAGGTATTCATCACCCTATAAACCTTACATTTATTTCACACCTGCTTTTGAAACTTGGAAATACTGCCAAGTTGTTTTCCCAGATGGATTTGGCAAACATTTCAGCACACGGCACAACATTATAATCAGACTACATCTACTTCTCAAATTCATTAAATATCTGGAATTAAAAAAAAGGGGGGGGGTGTCTACTTCAGGAAGGAGTCTGATGTCCTCAGAGGTCCTTATCATTTTAACCAAACCGGGATTGGGAAAGCCATTGCCCCAGGGTGCGCTTGACCTGGATTCTTCCTTCAGAAAGTGCCTAGTCAGATGAGGCTATCCAAGCTCGAAGCTATAAAGATTTTGCTACTTTCTTCTAGAAAACCATTCTACAAGCTAATTGCTTCTATTATGGAAATGTATTCCCAAACTGAACTGCAAGGGTGATTTTGAAAGCTTAGTGTGGTGCAACGTGTATATAAAAAACTGCTGAGGTGGGAAAAAGGGAACAGTCAATGATCAGCCTTACTCATGCTTTCAGGTTGTCTATGGTTTAAGCAACGAACCTTTCATTTATTTATTCTTCCCTGAGATTTTAGAAAAGAGAGTTTGGGCACTTTAAATAACCACAGTGCTATGTTCCCACTGTATGTAGAAAGTGAAGTAATGGAAAAATATCAATGTTTCCCCAAATATAAAGTCCTTCCATGTACTAAAAAGGCTGTGGAGGGAAGCTGTTAAGAGCTTGAATCTAGGCCAGACTGTCCGAATCCTGGGCCAGAAACCTGGCTCTGCCATTAGTTAACTGGGTGACTTTGGGTCAATGGCAACCTTTTTGTACTTTGGCTTCTTTATCTGTAAAATGGGAATAACTGCCTGCGGCATAGGGTTATTAGAAGATGAAATGAATCAACATATGCAGGGCATTTAGAGCAGTTAGCAGAAGTTACGTACCAGCGGTGATGATTTATGACATTTCAGATACATTTGCTAAAGGAAGTGTTATTGGAATCCCAAGACAACTACATCAATACATACTTCCAACTGTATTTTTGCAGAAAAAAAGGCATTGGCTTTGAAAAGTCATTTAACTATTTTATTAAAAGATAATGTAGGATTAAAGTAATGTAGGATATTGTATAAGTACTTTTCATTTTGTACAAACATCCCAAGATGACTATTATTTGAAGGTTCTACAATGCTACCATGTGTAGGGCACTGTTCTGGCGTGGGTATGTATGAACATGCAAAGTACTCATTCACGTGGTGCTTATGTCCTTTCAGGAGGACACAGAAAGTAAATTAGTCACCAAGTGTATCAGGTGGTAATCAATTTTATGAAGAAACACAAAGCAGAGTCGGGATTAAAGAGAGGTGGAGAGGAGGCATCTACAGGGAAAGCCTCTCTGACTGGCGAGCAAGGAGCCACAAGGGGAGCCGGGAGGACTTGGAAGGGAAGGGCTGTCTGGGAAGAGGGACCAGTGAGGCAAAGGCCTGGGCTGTGCAGCACCTGGTGAGTTCAAGGAACAGCCATGTGCAATTTAAACCCAGGAAACTGACTCCGGAGTTTGCAGAACAGATTCCCACACTACCTCTGTGTTTTCCTTCTTAATCTCTCTCCTTCAGATGGGAAGAGTATATGAAAACATGATAATCACAGTTAAATATAAATTATATAGTCTTATATCTCTGTGTTATGGTGAATTACACATGGATTCCAAAGAAACAGAGTGGTTAAGTTTGATTTTCCCTTTTCAAAAGCAGCTCAGAGTAAAAAGCAAAATATATTCAATTAAAAGAAGCAACCAAGACATCCTCAAAAAGATTAGAAAGAAAGCCAGGCATGGTGGCACACGCCTGTAATCCTGGTACTTGGGAGGCTGAGACCGGAGTATGACAGGTTCAAGGACAGCCTCAGCAAGTAGTGAGACCTCGTTTCCAAACAAAGAATAAAAAATAGGGCTGAGGGTATAGCTCGGAGGTAGAATGCCCTGGGTTCAATCCCCAGTACTGCCAAAAATAAATAAATAAATAAATAAATAAATAAATAAATAAATAAATAAACAAAATTAGAAAGACCCTTAGCTTAGGGTTTTTATGTAAAGTATGCATAAAATTTTGCATGCCTATATCTTTTTCTTTTTTTATTTTCACATTTTTAATTTTTTTAATTTATTTATTTTTAATTGGTGCATTGTAATCATACATCTTTGTTAGGTACAAGCTGATAAAGGCATACATGCACACATTTCTCATTTAACCCTTCCCCAATTCCCACCCCACTCTCTCCCCCTCCCTCCTTCTCAAGTTCAGTTTAGTGATTGACTTTGATGTGTTCATGAAAGTACATCATGTGCATTAGGGTGTT
>PVLC010026873.1:0-22331 GCA_004027655.1 Graphiurus murinus
CTTCAAGGGTCAGACTGTAAATTAAATGGAAATATAATAGGGACCATCATCCCTTAAATCCTTAGACATGGCACAATTTCTTCTCTTCTGGGAAGCAAACTTCTATTATACTTACTAACTGGCTAGGGTACAGAGGCAGTGGGACTTCCACTTGGTCTTCCCCACCTAGCCACAGGCCAAAGACCCAATGTGGAGCTTGTGTCAATTATCAAGTATGTCAGTATCTTACACTGGAGAAGTGACCATCAAGAGGGCCCACAGAACTTGGCCAGAGCTCCATTAGGTACAAACTCCCGATGTTTGCCCACTCTAGTAAAAGGAAGACACAAGGATACTTAAGGACTCTGGGTACTCCTGTTAACTTGGATCCAATGGTCCTTGAAATACCTGGTTCCCCTAGTGAAAAGTTGTCCAAGTAGATAGCTATGGGTTTCTCTGGTTAAGAACGAGGGGAATTGTCATGAATACGTGCTGTAGTTCTTCAGTGTCCTTCATCCTGGTACTTGTAGTCATTCATTTAGTCAATTGTGGGTCTGAAAACTATCTCAAGTTCAGAAATTAGGCAAAAGAGCTTGCCTTTTTTTCATTCAACTTCCTCATTAACCATTCCTCGTTTCTTCTAATAGTACAAAATAAGTACTTCTTTTAACTGTGAATCTTTTTAATCCTTAGAAACTGTATTCTATTAACTCAGTGGATCTTAAACTTTAGCTTGCTTTAGAATTACCTAGAGAGCTTGTTAAACCAGACGGCTGGGGCCCATCCTAAGTGTTCCTGTATAATTCAGGAGGTCTGGGGAGGGTTCTGGGAATTTGCAATTTTTAGAAGTGCCCAGAAGATGCTGATGCTGCTGGTTCAGGGAGCACTGTCACCATCTCCCTAACTGTAGGACAGGCCCCCTGGGCTGCTGCTCCCACTTTGCTGCTCATTAGGGTAATTTTCTTCACCTAGCTTGCTTCAAGCTATTGCACCTCATTACCTGGCCTTTGCTGTTTTGGGGTTCTATCATCACCCCTGTTGTCACCATTTAGGGACCTTTTACCATTTCTGAACATCTTAATGATGCTGGAGCCATTCTTACCTGCATGTTCCTGAAGAAGGGTAAATGGTGAGTCTTCTGGGACTTTCTGTGTAACATAGGCCTTTAGTGGGTTTTCTAGCTTCATATAATATATGTCTTTTCAAAAAATATAGAATGTCTACTTCTCTGTACTTTTTAATCCCTTCTTCTCTATTTGCCAAGGAAATTCTGGCATTCCAGTTTTACTCAGTATGGGCCATTTCTTTGTCTGTGCTTCGAGGACCTCCTCCTGGTAACAGCATGACAACATCTCCTGGGGGTCTTGCCAAGGTGTAAATCCTGCATCCCTGGAGAGTATTCCCAAATCAATAAACCCTCTCTTATCCACTCTTATGGTCCAGCTCCTCTTGGACAAGTAGCCCCAGAGTCCAGTCCCACTGGAAGTTCCCTGGCATCTGCCAGTGTATACTGGCTAGAACTCCCAGCTGTTTTGGAGTAGAGTTCCTTTTCTCCCTTATCAGGCCCAGCATGTCCCCGGCTGATTATGACTTAATCCTATTTATAGGCTTAGAAGACTGTAGAGATGGGATAGGTCATGTTGTCTTGAAAGGAAGAGATGGCATTGTTTTCAAGCAAGAGGGAAACACTAACTCTAAGTAGGGATGAGTAGGCCACTCTTCAGGCTCAGACAATTTAGAGGACTGACAGCAGCTCTATAAGCTGTGTAACCCAGTTTTCTGTCTGGGTTTTAGGATTGAAAGTTCTACATCCTAGGAAACCCCATAGTCACTGGCAAGATGAAACAGTCACCTGGGATTCAGGGGATTCAGATTTTTCAAGGGCATCTTCCCAGATGTTCTAATTTCAAGTGTTCAGATTCCATTTTTTCCCCAAGAAGGTCTGCAATGATTAACTGTCTCTGAAAATCAGCATCAAATTTTGTCTTGGGCTTGGGCCTTAGTTCTTCTCTGCCCTCCAGCTACAAGATATGAGAGCCTCTTTATAAACTACCAGAGGCATTCTCTGGCTTTTGTAGTTGGCTTTGAGTTGTCTATTAATTTCCTGCACTACTCATTATCTTTAACAGTGGCCCTTAGCAATACTCAGGTAATTCCACAGTCACTGTAGTTTCTATTTCCCCCTCGCTTCTTGAGCACCTGATAAACCTCACCTGCCAGTGTATTCTCTCCTATAGCTGTCTCATTTCATTCCATCACTCACTGGACTGCCACCTTATGCCAGGGAGTGCTGTGTTCCATCTATTACTCTTGGAACCTTGCTACCTGCCAGGTGTTTAGCTCTAAAATCCTACTTCATTAGTTGCTTTCTAGAACCACTCCTAAGTGAACTGTTGCAGGCTGAATTCCATGGAGACAGATGTGGAGATGGAGTCTTGCATGCAGGGTACCTTTCTAGAGATGAACATCTGTGGAAGGAGGGGTCAGGAAGCTAGATTGGGCAGAGAGATGGAAGAGCTGAGATGCAGGTTCCCAAAGCCTTGGCCTATTGCATAATAAATTCTGGATCATATGTGAACCATCTGTGTGATCCCACATTGGGCTAAAATGGTCAGGCCTTCACACCCGTGCTCCCATCAGTCACTGGATATGTGTTGCCCCAAAAAGGGTGAGGAAGTTGAGGAAGTGCTCTGCAGCAGAGATAACCCAAGAGGCTGGGACCTGGGACAGCAAGTCCTTCTTTGAAGGGGGAAATGGGCAGTGCACTTCTTTGTTCCTCACACCAGGAGAGGAATTATAAGGAACTGGACTGACTGACTTACTGACTGACTGACTGACTGACTCCCTTCTTCCCTCCCTCCCTCTATTTTTCCACTGCTGAGATGAAACCCAGGGTATTGTGCATGCTAGTCAAGCCCCCTACTATTAAGCTACATCTCCACCCCTAGAGTTACTTTCATTCTGATAAGCTACTGTTAATTTATTTGCAGGCTGAAAATGTTTTATAAATGGCAAAATAATGTTTAAATTATTACTTATGCTTTCCCCCTGCCATTTTTCTATTCTAAGGAGGTAGCAACCTCTTATGTTTCTTTATCCCAAAGGAACTTTGTTCTATTCCTTCCTGGAATTTTTCTTGAGGCTTAAAATTCTTGTTCTGAGAATAGAGTTTGAAGAGGAGGCAATTCCTCTCAAACTAAAAAAGATGTTCCAGGATGGAAGATCCCACAAGAAATAGAGACTAACATCTTGTGTCTAGTATTTCCCTAAGTGTGAGCAGAGTCTCAGAAGGAGAAGTTCCCAAGAAATATGGAAGGCTGGACAGCCTGTGTCTTAGCACTGGCCCTGAAGACAGTGGTGGAGCTGGAGCAACACATGGCCGGGCATAGCAGTGTCAGAGCAGTAATTACCAATCACCACCTGATCACCACCCACTTTGTGGGAACCCAGGCCTTTGACACAACACTGAAATAAAAGAGGTGAGCAGAAGAACACTTGCAAGAATAGCTGTGGATTTCCAGCTTGCCTCATGGGATAGCAGCATCACTTTAGACCGAATTGATGAGGAGAAAACAGAAATGCGATATTTCCTGTACACCTATGCACGTGAACCAATCCAAGCCAACTTTATGAATGTCAGTTCTTCCATCCTTACCCTCCCCCCTTTTGCAGTACTGAGGATTGAACCCACGACATATTCCACCGTTACCTCTAGCCCTTTTTTACTTTGAAATAGGTCTTCTTAAGTTTCTGAGAGCCGTGCTAAGTTGTTGAGTGTCTTGCTAAGTTGCTATGCGTGGCATTGAACTCAGGGACAAACCACCTCCAAGCTACACCTCCCAGCCCTTTTTATTTTTTGTTTTGAAACAGGGTCTCTCTAAGTTGCTGAGAGTCTTGCTAAATTGCAGGAGCTGGTCCCAAAACTCCTGTCTCAGCCTCCCAAGTGCTGGATTACAGGCATATGCCACCACACCCAGCTCATCCTTCCCTCATTTTCAATTGCTCTAGCCATTTTTCTTGAAACTCAGCCATCCTCCTGCTCCACCAGTCAGTTCCTGCATCCTTTCCCCATTCTTCATCGCTGGGGTCGTCTGAGCTGTCTGTCTCTTTTCACACATACCTTCTGTGTCTTGAGCCATCTGGACCTTGTATCTGCAGGTGGATGCTGAGAGTATGTTAAGCATTCTCTGCAAAGCCTCCTTCCAGCTCCTCCTGTCCATCTCAGAGTGTGAGCAGGCCCACACCCTCCCCTGCCCCAACCCATTTGCTTTCTCTTGCATTGATCTAATCAATTACAGTCCTGAAAGTGTTTATTTATAGCAACACTTTAGGAAAAACATTGGCTGGCCTACCTTATTCTTGTTTTTATCTTCAATTTTTTCACTTTCACATTCATTTTCCACTGCTTCATATCACTTACCTTGTATCTTTTTTCTTCTTTATTCTCAATTTCTACATATACGCGTTTCTTTGAGACTTCTAATTGTAAAACAATGGGTTATAATATTTGTCATAAGAAACCTCAAAATACCATTTAAAAAAATGAGCTCTTGAAGGGAGTACAACATCCTAATATTGATTTTAGAATTCTGACCAGTATTAAAACATCTTTTGGCAGTGATATCAAGCAGAATTAAAGATAGAAGGGGGAAAGTACATGTTTCAAAGCCTCATTAGAAATAGGCCTGGAAAGAAAAAGGTGAAATTTATTCATGTAGCAGCTTGCTGAATGGATCTCATTCAGATGTTTATCATACTTCAAAGACAGTTCTCCTTCATAAAACTCTGGCCTGCCAGGCATGGTGGTGCATGCTTGTAATCCCAGCATTTGGGAGGCTGAGACAGGAGGATCTGGGTTCTCAGCCAGCCTCAGCTACCTAGTGAGGCACTCCTCAACTTAGTGAGACCCTGTTTCAAAATAAAGAATAAAAAATAGGGCTGGGGGTATAGCTCAGAGGTAGAATGCCCCTGAGTTCAATCCCCAGTACTGCAAAAAAATAAAATAAAACTCTGGCCTGACCAACCCCGTGATTCAGACATCCAGAGGGACTATGGGCTTTGGAGCTTCTGCTGAAGGGACATGCATTCATTTCCTAATTTCCCTGGCAGTCATCAAAGGCTCTGCCATCTTTTTTTTTTTTTATAGTAATGGGGATTGAATCCAGGGGCATTCTACATCTGAACTGCACCCCAACCCTATTTTATTTTCTCTTTTGAAACAGGGGCCTCACTAAGTTGCTGAGGCTGGCCTTGAACCAGCTGCTCTGCCATCTTTAACAGTCTCCATAGATACTCATTTTCTCCATCCTTACAGTTTTCATCCATGTTGCAGCTTCAACCCCTCACACCCTTCTGTGATGCTCATTCATTCATTCATTCATTGAATAAATATGATTAAGTGCCTGCAACATTCCACTCTAGGTGCTAAGAATATGGAAATGTGCAAAACAAAACATAAAATCTCTGGCTCATGGGGTAAAGATAATAAATAGTTTAATTCAAATAAATTTTATCTTAGAAAGTAATAAGCATGGATGAAAAACAGAGCGGGGGGGGTCGTAAAAAATGTTGGGGGCAGAGGGCTTATGATTTTAGAAGGATGGCCAGAGAAGGCCTTGTTGAGAGGGTAAAATTTAAGTAAAGGCCTGAAGAAGGAGGAGCCCTGCATTTGGGGGAAGAACTGTCCAGGCAGAGAGTCCAGGTAGAAAGGTCCTGCAGCAGGACTGTGCAGGTCTGATTTGAGAAACAACCATGAAGCAGAACATAGTAGAAGGGGAGGTCTGAGGAGGAATAAGAGATAGGAGCTGGATCAGCCATGCTTCGTGGGACATGGTGCAGACTTGGGCTCCTTGAGTGAGATCAGAGCTGCCGGAGGGGTCTCAACAGAGCAGAGACACAATCTGCTTATGCTTTGGCAGGATCCCTCTGGCTGCCATGTTGAAAGTGGCCAAGGGGGGACAGGACAGCAGCAGTAGGGAGTCCAGATGAGAGATCCTTTCAGCTGAAAGGCTGCAGGTGCTTAGATCACAGTGGCAGCAGGAAAAGAAGTTTTTTTTTAAGGTGCACTCTGCTAAGGGTCCACACTCCAATCCTTTCTGTGTTTTCCATGCTGAACCTGTCTGCCTAAAAGCCACTCAAGTCATTCCTTACTCTTCTGAGAACACCAGAATGGTTTCTCGCTGCCCATGCACTCCTCGTGGATCAGGTTCTGTGCTCTAACCTGTTGCAGCTCGGCATCCTTTCCTTCTGCTTCACACCCTCCTGATTTACTCCCAGCCCATGATCTATTCCAGCCAGCTCTTTACCATCTTACCCACTCCGTGCACACTACCTCTTGTTCTATCCTCTTCAAGGAAAGCCCACACTCTCTTCTCTCTTCTTTGCCTCGATAGTTCCATTCTTTTTTTTTTTTTTTTTTTTTTTTGCGGTACTAGGGATTGAACTCAGGGGCATTCTACCTCCGAGCTACACCCCCAGCCCTATTTTTTATTCTTTATTTTGAAACCGAGTCTCACTAAGTTTCAGAGGGCCTCACTAGGTAGCTGAGGCTGGCCGAGAACCCGGATCCTCCAGTCTCAGCCTCCCGAATGCTGGGATTACAAGCGTGCGCCACCACGCCCGGCTGATAGTTCCATTCTTAAAGCTTATTTCAGCCAGGTGTGTTGGCACACCCTTGTAATCCCAGTTCTTGGGAGGATGAGACAGGAGGACTGAAGGCTTGGGGTCAGCCTCGGCAACTTAACAATTCAGCAAGACCCTATTTTAAAAAAATTAAAATAAGGCCGGGCGTGGTGGCACACACTTGTAATCCTAGCATTCGGGAGGCTGAGACCGGAGAATCTGGGTTCGAGGCCAGCCTCAGCTACCTAGTGAGGCACTCCGCAACTTAGTGAGACTCGGTTTCAAAATAAAGAATAAAAAATAGGGCTGGGGGTATAGCTTGGAGGTAGAACGCCCCTGAGTTCAATCCCTAGTACCGCAAAAAAAAAAAAAAAAAAAAAAAAAAAAAAAAAAATTAAAATAGGGCTGGGGGTGTGTCTAGGAGGTAGAATACCCCTAAATTCAATCTCCAGTACTAAAAAATAAAAATAAATAAAAAATCCGCCTTCCTTTTGTCTTTCTTCCCGATGTTCAAAGCCCGTGTGAGTCCCTCTCTTCTCAAGTGTGGTCCTCACAGCCTGTATCTCACATACCAACAGTTCAGCTTACACTATTTTCCGCTATTTTTTATCATTTTTTTTTGGTGCATCCACAGTTCATAACTCTACAAAGACAGGAAATGGATAAAATATACCATTGCACCTTCAATCCTCCTCACCCCCAGCACAAATGAAGCATGTCATATGTGGTTGACAAGTATTTGTTTTGTTGCACTAATCAAAATCTAACATCTGCTCTTCAACACTAATTTAGCTTTCTCATGGGGATTTGGCAAACTGTCTCCACCATGTTAAAGACACGTGGCCACTGACTGTAGTGGAACACTCCTGTAATCCTTGCTACTAGGAAGGCTGAAGTGGGAGGATTGTAGGTTCGAGACCAGTTCAGAAGCAGCAAGACCCTCAGCAACTTAGTGAGAGCCAGTCTCAAAATAAAAAATAAAAAATAAATAAAAAGTAAAAAGGACTGGGGATGTAGCTCAGTGATAGAGCACACAAGCCCCTGGGTTCAATCCCCAGCAACACACACACACACACACACACACACACACACACACACACACAATGTGAAAAAACATGAACATGATGTTAAACATTACCTACAACTTCTGACCCATGTTCCTAACTACTTATCCTAAAGCATATTTCCTGGAGTGGTAACACTTTAAACACCTGCTTCCTAGGCTGCAGTGAGAATATGTATACCACACGTATAAACTCTATTTCTTCCCACATACCCAATGGCACCCTTGGAGGGACCGAGTAGCCGGATGCCTTCCCCCACTCACTCCTCCTGCTGGCTTCTCACCCTGACCACCCCTTCCCTGCATTGAATGCATTATTTGTAGGCATCACTTTTAAGCATGAATCTCATCAAGACCTGCTGAGCTGCATATTTATACAGGCTCCGGGTTTTTCTTCCCAGCTGTGAACATTTTTGCAAACTCTACATTACCACCTAATTGAAACGGCTGCTTGGTTCCATTTCTCTTATTAAAGACAGATTAAGGAAATCAGTTCAATACCTTAGCCATTTTAAAGTCTTCATTAATCTCACGCTCTTGATTTACTAGCAGCCTTTGAGAAAAATGTGTCCCTACAAACCTTCGTCTTGTGTTCTGGTCCCCCTTGTTGGTATCAAAGCACACTTCGTTTTGGCTGCTCATTTCATTTCCTCCTCAGCTGCTTTAATAGATGCAGGTTTCCTTCATCCCCCACTGGATCTTTCGTTAATACTTTGTCTTTTCCTCATCCATAAATCTCTTGCAATTAATCATCTGACGTTCCCAGCTCTTCATGTGCTTGAATGGTGAGATGAAATGTGATATTGGGAGTTTCACTCAGAGTGGCCTTGAAAGTGCCTTCCTGGTTTGTTCCCCTGACATTCTTGGCTCCGTGCCTCCTCAGTCTGCCCTCAACAGAGCTAAGGCCACTCAGCCCTACCCACTGGCAGGCCTGGGGCCCCATTCTAAGCCCTGCCAGATGGCTATATGCTGTTGAGTGTCACAGGTCTCTGGAATATCCTTAGCCAGCCCTCACCCTGCAAGTGAACTCTAGTAACTGGCCTCAGGATTAGATACCTAGACTCAAGGACTTGGCCCAGTAACTTGTCCAGATCTTCCAAGCCTCCAAATCTTTCCTTACCTTTTTTGCTCCTTCCCTGGAACCTCAGCTAAGAGTCCAGGTCCACCTCTGCATGTTGAAACATCCTATTCTAACCTCAGGTTAGAGCAGACTATGTATCTAGCTTTCCACACTCTATCGAGGTCAGGGACACCCACCATGGATCACTCAGGGAACTCCTCAATGGCAAGAGCTGTTTGCTTGAGTAAGAGCTGCCAGGTTCGTCCCCAGATGGCATGCTCTGCCCTCCTAGATGGTAGTCTCTCCACCACCCGCTGCTTGACAGGAGGCTGACTCACCAGATGGTATGTCCAGCCTGTTTCATATCTAGAGAGCATTTTACTCTGACACACTCTGCTTTGGGACTGTTTAATGACTTCTTCCCACTTCAGTATTTCTCTAGGCTTTCTTCTTATTGAGAATGACCTCAGCAAGACAAGTTGTGAGATAGTGTTTGTCTCTATCCCTTCCACATACTCCCAGCCTTTTTTTTTTTTTTTTCCTGCCTTCTGGCACCTCTTTCCCAGTATCCCAAGCCCTCCTGCTAAAGTAGCAGCTCTGACCTGCACCTGCCCTCCTGGAGTGATGCTCAGACTTGAGAATTGTCCCTCTATACTACCTCCCCCCTCACCCCCTGCAGCCAGTGCTCCAGTGTGTTGATTCTGCAGACCACACCCTCACCCGCTAAGTTACTCTTGAAGCTCTGCATTGAGAAAGTCACAGTTCCCAGCAAATGCTTGTTTTTGTAGTGAAGGTAAGACTTTTTGGGTACTCACTAGAAGAGGATTGAAGAAAATATGCTGTACACTCAACTGTGCTTCTTTTATTTCTAGAAAAATAAAACCTCTTTAAAACCTATAAGGCTTTAAACAACAATGAAATGCCCAGTTTTCAATCCTTCTAGTAATAAAGAAATTTTAAATTATCATATGCAGCATTGAAAACAAGATAAAATAACACTCTTATACACTGTTTCTAGGAATATAAACTAATACATCTTTTTTACAAAGAAAGTGCATATTATCTAACCCAGTAATTTCTCATCTAGCAATCTTTCCTATGATGTAGGAAAGTAATCTCACGAAGATTCATGTATCGAGATGTCTATTACATTATTACAGTTGTTCCTCAGTATCCACAGGGAATTGGTTCCAGGACCCCTAGGAATACTAAAATCTGCAGATGCTCAAGCCGGTTAGATAAAATGGCATGTCCTTGCATGTATATAATATTTGAGCGTATACTTTAAATCATCTCTAGATTATTTATAATACCTAACAATGTAAATGCGCTCTCTGTAGTTGTTATACTATATTGTTTAGGGGATAGTGACAAGGGAAAAAATGTCTATGTGTTTAAAACAGACACATTTTTTTCCCAGATACTTTTAATCTGCAGTTGGTTGAATATGCAGATGTGAAACCCTCAGATACAGAGGGCCAACTATTTAAAATAGAAAACATTGGGAAAAAAATGTCACCAATAGGGAAATGTTAATATATAATGGTACATTTATGCTATGGAACATAAGTCTTATCAAAGACTATTTTAGTGCTTGGGAAAATATACTATTAAGTTAAAACAGTAAGACTCAAAATATTGTACTCTGTGATGTCAATTATGCCACATTGTTGCAGTGTTGATTGTGTGCATGAATTATATAAATAAGGCTGGGATACATATACCACAATGTTAACAGCACTGCTTTATGGAGTTAGAATAGATTTTTATTTTATTTTTATGTTTCTGTGTTTTCTCAGAGTTTCTATAATAATCATGTATTACTTTTATAGTTTCAAAAATAGCATTAAAAGCATAAAGGTAATTAGACTAGAGTTCAATGTACCTGTTTTTTAGCAACTAGAGCTGTGGAGGGATGGAGAGCCCCCAGAAGTCAATAGGAGGAGATTCAAATAGAATCATGTCCATCTCTCAGTGAGTTTTCCTATTATATTACTTGAGAAATTATGTCCTTTCAGCTTCTTAGCTTAGGTGTGTAACTCACATTTTCTCTTGTGCAAGGGGAATAATCAAGGGGTTGAGCAAGACAATCATAATGGTATAACTGTCTGCATTGAGATGAGTTCCATGCAACAAAATATGCTGGGACCAAACTCAGTACCCGACTTTGACCCTCAAGTCCCTACAATTCTTGTTGGAATTCCAGAGAAGAATACACAGATTAGGTCACTGCGCCAGGCCCTCCCCAGATCCAGATCTGAGCATGTGGGCATGGACTATGGAGCCTCTCTCTGAAGGAAGTTGCAAACAAAAAGGCAGGGAGCATCCAGGAGCACTGGAAGTCATTTTGCACTCTGAGAACCAAGCATGTCTTCTATTTTGAAATCATTTTATTTTCCTTGAAACTTTCTGAGTAACTTCCTAGAGAAACTGCCCTGACATCTTTTGTGTAAGGATAAAGAGAATGGATGGCTGGATGGAGGAGTCTGGGGAGCAAATGAGGATGGAGATACACCTCCTGGGCTGGGCCCACATGTGGTCTTGATTTCTTGAGCCTAAGTGCAGCTGAGTGCAGACATTGCTTCTGGATACAATCTTCCTTCCTGTTCCAGCTGACCTGCTCCTCCTGGAAGGCCATGTATGCAGGTTTTTTCCCACTCTGCACCTCCCTTCCCGGGCAGGTTCTCACTCCACAAGGGATTCTCTGCTCCCAGCCCTCTTCACCCTCTTGCAGTGGCCTAAGCACAGTAGCTCAGCAAAGTCTCCCTTTCCCAGCTCTGACTTACTGGAAAGGCTATATTTTCCTAACCTCAAACTAGAACATGTGGGATAAGGACACTTTCCCCTAATTTGTCTTGGAAAAGTCTTTTCAATATAAAAATTAGATCATATTTAGTTATATTTAGCAAATGTTTCTTTTGAGGAAAAAATGCATGAAATTAAACTATCCCAGCACATCTGGTTCTTGTGGTCACCATACTCAGAGCCGACTATCCCGAGGTTGCCTGGAGAATCAGTGAGGACTTCCCCGGGATTCCTTCCCAGTCAAGGCAAGGCAGCATAATTC
The DNA here is from genome assembly GCA_004027655.1 of Graphiurus murinus. Classification (NCBI taxonomy): domain Eukaryota; kingdom Metazoa; phylum Chordata; class Mammalia; order Rodentia; family Gliridae; genus Graphiurus; species Graphiurus murinus. The sequence continues at coordinate 11,791 of PVLC010026873.1, forward strand.
CAACCTAAACCTGGCAGCAGATCTTCCTCCCCTGGGAGCTTTCTGCATAATGACTTTGCCACTTAGGAACTACCAGGTCAGCAGCTTTCAGCCATCTCCAAGCTTACTCCCAAAAGAACCCGACTATTTTCATATCTAAGCTTTTAAAACACTCAATATATTTGATGAGCATTAAAAAATCTTTGGTCTGTTCTCTCCTGTTTTTTTTCAGTGGTAGTTTCATATTTTTTTTTTTTTTGCAAAGGTCAACTCACATCAGAAATAATTTATTTCAAATTAAAAAGCACTGGTAGAAATTCTCTGAGAAATCAGTTCTGATGAGGGAGTGGGCAGGGAGGTAGGAACTCCGGGAGGCCTCCTGAGCTTCACTGGGTGGGTGAGGCCCCTCTTCTTATGAGGTCATCTTAAGGCCTCTGTCTTTGAGTGTAAACTTTTTTTTTAAATGAATTACAGGAGAGTTCAACCACCTCATGGGCACTGTAATATGACTTAGACTGTGAACTAGCATGAAAATTCAGGACTTTTTCCCCCCCTAGGATATTCTTTTAAAGGTAGTTCTTTATCTTGATCATCTTGCTTTAGAAGATAGTCTAAAGGTATGTTCTTAGCCAAACAAAGTGAGCTGAATCCCTACCCTGTTCCTTTTGAGTCATGCTGTTTTGGGGCTGGTCAATAAAACACAGAACCATCACCACTAATTCAGGGATACAGAGGTATGCATTGTGACCAGGCTGTGAAGAGTACCCATGCTTCCAGGCTGAGGCCACTGAGCCCCAGAGGTGAGCACAGGAACATTCAGGAAGACTGTGGATCCACCCAGAATACAGAATGCTTTATTAGCATCCATTAGAACACTGCTTTTGGAGAACAGCAGTGTATTGCTATCATTCTAGGACTTACAAGTTTTTCTCTCACCTGTGGAATCTAGAGAGAAATTGGGATACAAGAGGGACTTCATATAAAGGAGGAGAAACCCCAGTGTAGCAATGGAGGAGATCTTGGTGGGGGAGGTAACTCGATGAAGGTAACACTTCAATTGATGCTATGCACATATATGAAATTATCAATGCCAATCTCAATACTATGTATGGGGAAGGGGAGGGTGCAAGGTGGGATGAGAGAGCTGTTTGCATGTATGTAACTATCACTCTGAAGTTCATTATGACGTGATTACAATACACCAATGAGTACATTTAAAAAAGGAAGTTTTTATTTGATATAATTAAATATACTGTTTCATAAAATAAAAAGCCAAAAGGCAGTTTTTTGGGGTTTTTTTTGTTTTGTTTTGTTTGTGTGTTTGTGTGTGTGTGTGTGTGTGTGTGTGTGTGTGTGTGTGTGTGTGGTATTGGGGATAGAACCCAGAGGCATTCTACCTTGGAGCTATATACATGGCTTTTTTAAAATTTTTGTTTTGATACAGTGTCTTGCTAGGTTACTGAGAGTCTGGCTAAGTTACTGAGACTGGTCTGAAACCTGTGATGCTTCTTTCTCAGCTTCCTAAGTACCAAGATTACAAGTGTGTATTATTGTGCCTGGCAGAAGTTTGGTTTTAAAAAATCTGTTATGACAGAATGGCTTTGCAGTATATTAATGGAATAGGAGAGAGTAAGAGAATCTTAGTTTCATCTTGTCATTCATTCCCCATAGAGATTTAGATAAACTTGTTTTTTTCTTTTATATCTCCAAAAGTGGGAAAGGGTTTCCTCAGTGTTTTCATGCAGGAAGGAGCCTTAGAGAACATCAGACTTTGAGTGTAGATTTAGCAGGGAAACAAAACACTGATTTTTAGACATTCCAGAGAATGATTAAAGCCTGCTTGCCTTTTCTGAGAGGGATCCCTGAATGTCATCGATTCCATCATTTGAAGCATAATCATCCAGGAAGAAGAGATAAAGCCAGAATTGCCCAGGCATGTTTAATGCAAAATAGCAGAAAAATAAATAGGCTTATTAAATAACTGATAACAAACAAAATACAGTGTTTAAAAATAACTGGTCATGGTGGCATATGCCTTGTAATCCCAGTATTGGGGAGGTTAGACAGGAAGATAAGTGTTTCAAGGCCAGCCTCAGCAATTTAGCAAGATCCTGTTTCAGAATAATAATAATAATAATAATAATAATAATAATAATAATAATAATAAATAGGATAAAATAGGGATGGGTTGTAGCTTGAAGGTAGAATGCCTCTAGGTTCAATTCCCAGTACAACAAAAAGAAGAAAATAACTGGCCAGTAATATAACTTTTCAAACAGCACACATTAATAAAAATACTTATGTAGTGCCTGCTACATAGCTACATGTCAGGCATTGCCCTAGGAGGGTGGTTTTTGTTTGTTTTGAGATAGGATCTTACTATGTTGCCCAGGGTGGTCTGGAATTTCTGGGATCAAGTGGTATTCCTACTGTGTGCTGAAATTACAGCCCTAAGAGCTTCATATTTATATTAGCTTATTTCTTCTTTCTTTTTTGGGGGGGGGTACAGGTGGGGGGAGTTACTGGGCATTGAACCCAGGGCCTCTGCATGCTAGGCAAGTACTCTACTATTAAGTTTCATCCCCAGCCCAACTCATTTAATTCCTATGAGGTAGGCATAGTATTATCTATACTTCCCAGATGAGGACACCGATGAATAGGGAGATAAAAACAACCTGACTGCAATTATAAAAATAGTGGTGGAGCTGGTATTTGTGACTGCCGGTCTTGCAGCTGCATATGTGCTGGAAAGCACTGCACACACTGCCTTCAATTGGCAGTGTCAATCTTTCCACTCTAATATTCAAGAAAATCCTAAGAAAGAACCAGAACAAGCACTTAGTAAGCACATACTGTGTACCAGTTACTGGGCCAATTCTCACAAAACCTTAAGAGGTAGTTTTCCTTAACCCTGTTTTACAAATGAAGAGAGATTCAGAGAGGTGAAGGAACTCCCCAAGGGTACGTAGCTAGTTCAGAAAGAGAAATGCCATTTGAGAGAGTCTGGACTGTAATCCCTAAAGATACAGTCCCCACTGCCATTATCCTGAATCTTGATATCCTGAAAGATCAAAATTCCTTAAGTATAAAATTACTAAAGATCAAAATACCTGCAGATTAAAATCCCCCAAATCACAATTTTGAAAGATTAAAATCCCCAAAGCTAACATCATGAAAAGCAAATCCTCATGTAAAAAGCAGGTGGAAAGCTGAATTCTGAGGAAAGATCAGTGTATTTTCATTTATACACAGTATCGTAGCCAAATTTATTCCGTCATGAACTACTTCTGCCCCTTCACACATAAGCACCACTCTTGACTTAAAAAAACGCCTCATGTCAGAGAACAAAAAAAAATTCAACAAGCTTAGTGAACCACAAACACTTGCTGATTGTGCTAGCTTTTTGTCACTGTAACCAAAGTACCTGACAAGAACAACTTCAAGAGCAAAGATTTATTAAGGCTCCCGGTTTCAGAGGTTTCCATTCTGGTCGGTGGACTCTGCTGCTCTGGGTCTAAGGTGAGGCTAACATCGTGGTAGCCAGGCTTAGCAGAGGAGAGCTGTTCAGCCCATGTTGCTGGGAAGAAGGGAAAGACAGATGGGAAGCGGCCAGGGACAGCTATAGTTCCCAAGAGCATAGCCACAGTGACCTACTTCCTCCATCCAGGCCCCACCTGCCTACAGTTACCACTGAGTAATCCATCAAACAGATTAACCCACTGATGAGATCAGAGCCCTCATAATCCAATATCGCCACCTCTGAACATGGCTGCATCTTGATAGGAGAGCTTTTTGGTGGGCATTTCAGATCTAAACCATAACACCGATATAGAGGTTCCTCCAGTGTTTCAAGGCTATTCTCAGGGATTTGACTGTTAAAGAAGATAGGGTTCTGACCACTAAATCTGACATGGTGGACCTTGCAGAAGCAAATGGATGTCAATTGACTCTCCAAACCATGACAGATTTGGAATTAGGGGTGATGAAGGCTCCTTAAAATGCATTTTAAGGTGTTACCAATAAACTTTGTTCTGCTTGGCCCCGTGACTTGGGTGGGAGATTCAGATGAGTGGATTGGCCATGTCATAGAGCAACAACAACAACAAAACCTTCCATTTAAAAGCAGAAGTTTTAAAAGTTGTCTGTACTGGTGTTCCTTCCAGAAGATGATTCTAGTTTTCAATGAAATAAAGCAACTTTTGCCTGAAGAAGCCACTGAAGTTACTTGACTGGTTCAAAAGCAATTGTGTACACAGTAGAATAAGAAGATACTTTAGGCACTGGCAGCGCTGTTGATCACCAGTATTGTCCCCAGATTCTTGGTCTGTGCATGCGTGAACATGGAAGTATGAAGACAGAAGTGGCATAAGGTTGAATAATTTGGGAACTATGCCTCATACAACTGAAAATGCACTAAATCCTTCCCCATAGTTTGGCTCTTAGATATCCTGGGTTTGTTTTTGTTGTTGTTGTTTTTGTTTTTGTTTATGTTTTCCCAATGAGAATTGCTGAATTTGAGATTTTGCCTTTTATGATTTCAACACTCAGGATTTCAATCTTTAATGATTATGATTTTTGAGTTTTGATCTTCAGGGATCTTAGACTTTAGGTATTTTGATTTTATGAGATTCCAACATTCAGTATTATGGCATTCATGATTGTGTCTTTATAGATTTTGAGGTGCACTGCATTTGACAATGTGTCTGTCTGATCTCAAATTTGTATTCCTTTCATAATCTACACTAAGATATGCAACCGAGTGATCAAGTATACTGAATTGTATTTGTTTTCTAGATTTTTTTAGTTAAAAATGCATTTATTGCAGGGCATGGTGGTGCATGTTTGTAATCCCAGTACTTGGGAGGCTGAGACGGGAGGATCTCAGGATTGCGACCAGCCTCAGATACTTAGTGAGGTCCTCCACAACTTAGTGAAACCCTGTTTCAAAATAAAGAATAAAAAATAGGGTTGGGGATGTAGCTCAGAGGTAGATGACACTAGGTTCAACCCCTAGTACTGCAAAAAAAAATTAAATTTACTACATGTAATGTTTATTGAACAACACAACACTAATAGTCAATTAACACTAACTACTTTCTTTTGAATTGAGATCTTAAACACCTTGGCTTTGAGAGCAATGAATGATAGCTCAAGGTACAGAGTATTAAAGACAACAAAATACCTGATTGGCCCATATAAGCACCAAAGACAAACAACTGTTTGTCCAATCTAGCTTTTTTTCTTTTTCTTTTTCTTTTCTTTTTTTTTTTTTACTGGGAAATGAATCCGGGGCATCTAACCTTTAGACTACATCCTGACCCCTTTTAATTTTTTTTTTTTTAAATTTTGAAACAGGGCCTTGCTAAGTTGCTGAGGCTGACTTTGAACCTCTGATCTTCCTGTCTCAGCCTTCTAGGTACTGATATTACAGGTGTGGGCCACCACACTCGGCTTGTCCAATCTATTTAACTTGAAGAACTGTTAGAAAAAGGGTTTAAGAAATGGAGACTAGTGCAGCTGCTTCTGATCGGCTGTTTGATACTCTCTCTGTGAGGCCTTCTTGCATGACCAGTGATGAGCAGAAGCTGATTTACAGACTTGGCCTTCTCTGCAGGCCCCTAGAATGCCAAAAAGCAGCTGATTTATCTGTCAGATCTGTGTACTAAATGAAATTATCCAGATAAACAGATGGCCTGGTCAGGGTGGTATTTCTCAGCAACATGTGTTTGTTTGAATAACACGGCCATAAACCTTTCACTCTGGGCCTAAAATTAAGTTGTGGCTTCTGAATGTTACCTGGGGCTTCATGGGAGGGAGCATTCAAATGTCAAGCCTATGGCTTGGTTTAATCAGTAAGTTCTACATAATATTCTATATTCATTTATTAGAAAAATTTGAAACATGCATATGTTTTGGATGAATGTTTCTGTGAGGACATTATATATAAAAATCCAGCTTCTACAATTCTGATTTACAAACAAACAGATTAGTGCATGGGTTTGTACTTGATCAAATGAAAAATATACTTCACTGCTATTCTGAGACTAAAATTGTAAATTTCAACACAGTAGTAGGCTAAACCTTGGGCTTCATTCCATTAACTGATGTCACTATATCTGAAAAACTTAAGAGGAGATAGAGAAAGCCAGGCACGGTGGTGCATGTCTGTAATCCAGTATGTAGGAGGCTGAGACAGGTGGATTGTAGGTTTGAGGCCAGCCTCAGCAACTTAGTGATGTCCTCCACAACTTAATGAGATCCTGTTTCAAAATAGAAAAATAAAACAGGGCTGGGGTAGAAGTAGAGGTAGAATACCCTTGGGTTAAATCCCCAATATGGAAAAAAATAGAGAGAGAGAGAGGAGAGGAGATAGGGAAAGATACATTCTGCCCTAAATGGTAATCTGATGTTGTAGCTATGAATCTTAAGGTTATTTTTCCCAGGAGAGCCAGGGATATTGTAGTCAAAATGAAATACTAATCAAAGGTAGAACAGAGCTGGGCGTGGTGGCATGCACTTTTAATCCCAGTACTTGGAAGGATGACATAGGAGTATCACAAGTTCATGGCCAGCCTCAGCTACTTAGGCCCTCCACAATTTAGTGAGACCCTGTTTCAAAATAAAAAATAAAATATAGGGCTGGGGATATAGCTTGGAGGTAGAATGCTCTTTAGTTCTTTCCCCAGCACTACACACATAAAAAAAGGTAGAACAGGATGAATGCAAATGTAAATTGAGTCAATAATGCAGTTCTGCGCAATGTCACAAACACAAAATTGGCTTTGACATAATTCATGTTCTCCTATGTAGTTTCTATTCTAGAAGAGTTGTGAACATTAAGTAAGAACAAAAATAAATATATATCCATAAATCATATATAGTACTCTGAAAAAAAAGTAAAGACTGTGATGAGTACTTACTTATAGGACCCTGAGTTTAATTGGGGTTAGAGGAGAGTTGGTCCAAAGGGACACTGTGGGCAGATAAGAAGGATGATAGACAGTAACTGGGAAAAGGGGACGACTTCTGAGAAAGCAATAAACCATCTATGGAGCTTTTCCATTAATTGTGTAAAAATGAGTGTTTTACTTGCACTCACTTGTGTGTGTTTGTATTTAGTTCTGCACAATTTTGTCACATTTTTACATTCATGTGACCACTAGTCAAATGCAAAACTGTTTCTCATGAAAATCCCTCCTGCTGCCCTTTAATATACTCACAGCAACTTCCTTCCCTCCCCAGTCCCCAGCCCCTGATAAACACTCATCTGGTCTCCATCTCTCTACTTCTGCTATTTTAAGAATGCTATAAAAATGGAATCATTTTTACAGTATGTAATCTGTAAAAATAAGAATACAGTATGTAATCGTTTGAGCTTGGCTGTTATTAAACTCAGCATAATTCCCTGGTATCTAGCCATGTTGTATTCCAGGTAGAACAGGACCAGTTTGTTTAGCCATTCACTGCATGGAGGGTAACTGGTTGAGCAAACTGTGGCTTGTTTTCAAGTGAGACTGCCATGACCAATTGTATACAAGTTTGGGGCAAATGTAAGTTTTCACTTCTCTGGAATAAATGACCAAGAGTACATTTAATTTTTTTAAACTAATTTTCATCCTCTCTCTCTCTCTCTCTCTCTCTCTCTCTCTTTCTCTCTCTCTCTCTCTCTCGTAGCTGCACCATTTTACACTTCTACCAGCACAATGTCATATTGCTTTTGTAATAATAAAATGAAATTCTACACATTGTTGATAATTCAGTTCGGTTTAAGTCCTCACAGAAGCTACCTTCTCTCACCATTTTTCCCTCTCTGATGTCATACTCACATCAGTAAGAGAGTCTGCACATCTCCAGTGTGGGGGGCACAAGGGGATTATTTCTTTTATAAACACCAATCTTTTCCTCTTCTTCTATTGTTTGTCCTGTCCTTGCCATAAAGTCACTTATGTTCAACTGATTCATTCAGCCCTGCAAAGTTTGCCTCCCTCTCAATGTAATCTTTATAATCAAATTATACTTGTTTTGTCATTACAGAAATAAAGAGACATGAAGTGGTTTTTGTTTGTGTCTTTGTTTTTGCACCGCCCACACAAATTGCAAAATGAGAAATAATCATTTTAATCTTTCCCTTTCCTCACTAGAATATAGGTTCTGTGAAAGTGTGTGTGTGTGTGTGTGTGTGTGTGTGTGTGTGTGTGTGTGTGCAATATTGAATGTTATATCATCTGGAATCTAGACATTTATTGAATGAGTGACTGAATTTACATATGAATCATTTTAGCAAATAAGGAGAATATGAAGTACATTCTAGAAAGAGATCCCCAAGGTCAGAGACTTAAACACAATAATATTTAATGTTATAAAATGGAAAATAGTTTCCTAATAAAAATAATTCTACAAAATTAGCAACCAATTAAATCTGAAATTAAAATAGCCTAATTTAACAGGAAAAGAAGTCAAGGTATAATGAGATTGATCTAGGCCCTTTCCTACATAGATTGTACTTTCAACACCTCTAGGTATTGAAATTATTAATTTCTTAAATTCCCAGCTATTTTTTTAAATCTCCAGCACAATATTTTACATTTATGTGGCACTTTGTGATTTACAGAGCTGCTTCTCACATTTTTACATTATTATATAAACTAAATGGAGTGTTTCTATGCTTGAAGACAGGCTATAGTCTATTGAATACAAAGGAAATAAAGATGCTGTGTCAGAGTATGCTGCTTCTAAGATACATTCCTCCTTCTATCTTAGAGATAATACTAATTTTGAGGTGAGCACAGACCACACAGCTAAAAATCTATTTTCTCTAGCTTCCTTGCAGTTCAATGTGAATATGTGATAAATTTTGGTCAATGTCTTTTAAGTGATAATGTAGAAAACTTCTCCATTTAAGGTAGGAGACATTCACTTCTCTATCTTTCCCAACATCTTGCTGCCTGGAATGCATATGTGATGAATGGAGCTCTAGCAGTAAAGTTAGACCACGAGAAAAAGGGCCATACTCATATCCATTTTATACCCTCCCCCATTGTATTTTGAACACTTGGCACCAGACATGGCATGTAGTAGGTATATAGTATATATTGTTTAAATAAATGAATAGCATGGCTTCCTTTGTCACTTTCTCTTCTGCCTCTGTTTTCTTCTTGAGAGGTTTGGACAACTGTATTCGAGGGAAGTAGTTATGATTATGGAGACATTAAGGGTCCACATTTTCCATACCAAAAATCATCTCTAGATATTTACACAATTAACTAGTTTTATAAAGCTGTAGAATGATTTGAAAGTCCCCATTAGAAGTTCTTGGGAGAGTCACTGAGTATAAGCCCCCTTCACCATAGCGTAGTGAACTCACTCATGAAAGAGAATTTATACTATTAGACAGACACAAAATAAGAGATACATAAGAGCTAGATTTTTACAAAGCACCAATCATTTCAGTAAGTTAAGTTGGGGAAAGGAATCAGGGGACCTAAGGGGACATAAAATATGATTGGATCCAGAAGGCAGTAGAAGGTTAAACTTGGGAGGGTGCTGGAGGGTGGGTTGCTAGGGCTACTGCATTGGTGGTAGCTTAGCTTTTATCCTTCAGTTCTTATAGGGGTCATTTAATTACTGATAAGTCCTATGGTTTCTTGACTAATTTTACTTAAAAGTTCCTTTTTGCAGTGGTTGTCTCTCACCATTGCATATTGCCTTAAAGCGTAAGCTAAACCAAAGCTTTTGAAAACACATATAAATACATGAAATGGCTATATAGTGTTCTTCCAAAAGATCATTCAGAGGATCCTAAACTCACAAATGTCCAAAATTCCTTTATAAATTGCTAAGGCAAAATAGCATTGGTGTAGTGCCAAAAAGATTCTAAAGCCCTTTAAACAAAGTAATAGCATATTGTTCCTACCTTACTGGTTTGAAATATAATACTCATTAATGTCCAATAAAATATCTTGAAATATTACACATATTCAATCTTACTGGATCTCAGATGGACTTCTTGCCTAATATTTATGAAAGATGTTTTTTGTGTATCTTTAATGGTGGTGCTTTTTGCAGTAGCTACTGCTGAGATTTCAGCAGAGAAATTTGGTGCTAGAAATATTTACTATAGTGCTGGCACATAAACCAAGAGCTATTAGACTTTAATGCTTTTTTTTCCCCTAAACTTTTTATAGGCTTTCATTTTTAATCGCTGCCAATCTGCTGATTTTATTTAAAATAGACACTTCAAGACTGTGCTTTGTCAAAACAGACAGATGTATCATTAAATTCCCTCCCAAATTACATATTAGGCAGTGTCTTTGTTTCATATGCTACCGAGGTATTTGAATTTGTTATAATCGGGAGTAAAAAAAGGAGGCCAGAGAGCTGACTTTCAGAGCAAAATGCTCTATAATTTGGAATTGATTGCTCTGATCTCATATAGCTTTGTGAAACCACGCACTGGGCAAATCGAGGCTAGCTACTGTCTGTGTTCTTGGGGGTCGCTGTGACACAATTTTGCTGGAGGTCTAGTGGAAGATGCCATGTACAAAGTCTTGGGCATGGCTTTT
>PVLC010026874.1:0-22328 GCA_004027655.1 Graphiurus murinus
TGTTTTGTACCTTTGTCAAAAATAAATTGGCTCTAAATGTGTAGATTTGTTTCTGTGTCTTCTGCTCTTTTGGTCTATGTGTCTGTTTTTGTGCCAATACTATGCTGTTCTTATTACTGAAGCTCTGTAACATAATTTGAAGTTAGGAATTGTGATGCCTCTTGCATGGTTCGTATTGCTGAGAATTGCTTTGTCTATTCTGGGTCTTTTGTTTCTACATATGAAATTTATGACTGATTTTTCTAGGTCTAGGAGGAATGGCATTGGTATTTTGATAGGGATTGAATTGACTCTGTAGATGATTTTTGGTAGAATAGCCATTTTGATAATATTTATTCTGCCTATACAAGATCAAGGGAGGTCTTTTCCTCTTCCAAGATATTCTTCAATATCTTTTTTTAGTGTTTTATAATTCTCATTTTAGAGGTCTTTTACCTCTCTGCTTAGATTTATTCCTAAGTATTTTATTTGTTTTGAGGTAATTGTGAATGTAATTTTTTCTGTATTTTTTTCTCTGTGGATTCATAGTTGACATATAGAAAAGCTACTGATTTTTTTTAGGTTGATTTTTGTATCCTGCTACTTTGCAGAATTTGTTAATCATTCCTAGTAGTCTTTTAGTTGAGTTTTTTGGGTCTTCTAGACATAGGATCATGTCATCTGCAAATAAAGATAATTTTAATTCTTCTTTTTCTATTTGAATTCCTTTGTTATCTCTCTTGTCTTATTGCTCTGGCAAGAGTCTTGAGGACTATATTGAAAAGGAGTGATAATGGGCATCCTTGTCTTGTTCCTTATCTTAAAGGGAATTCTGTGTTTTTTCCATTCAATATGATGTTGGCTTAGGATTTATTGTATATTGCTTCAATCATGTCGAGGTACATTCTTTGTATTTCAATTTTATGCAGTGTTTTTAACATGAATCAGTGTTGGATTTTGTCAAATGCTTTTTCAGCATCTATTGAAATGATTATGTGATTTTTGTTCTTAATTCTATTTATGTGATGAATAACATGTGTTGATTTGTGTATGTTGCTGTCCTGGGATGAAACCAACTTGATCATGGTGTATAATTTTCTTGATGTGGTTTTGAATGTGCATGGCTAGTGTTTTGTTTAGAGTTTTTGCACCTATATTCATTAATAATATTGGTTTATAATTTTCTTTTTGTGAGGTATATTTATTTGGTCTTGGTTATTAATGTGATACTGGACTTATAGAAGGAATTTGGAAGAATTCCATCTCTTTTGATTTCATGGAATAACTTGTGAATTATTTGGGTTTGTTCTTCTGTAAAGGTTTTGTAGAATTCAGCCTGGAATCTATCTGGACCTGTGCTTTTCTTTAATGGAAGGCTTTTTATTGTTGTTTCTATCTCCTTACTTGCTATTGATCAGTTTAGGTTGTCTATATCTTCTTGATTCAATTTAGGTAGGTTTATGTGTCTAGAAATTTGTTTATTTCTTCCATGTTTTCCAGTTTATTGAAATATAAAATTTCAAAATAGTTTCTGATGATCCTCTGGATTTCCCTACTGTCTGTGGTGATGTCTCCTATTCCATTTCTGATTAAAAATTTGGGTTGATCTCTCCTTCCTTTGGTTAGGTTGGCTAGGAGTTTGTCAATCTTGTTAATGTTTTCAAAGGACCAGGTTTTTGTTCTGTCGATCTTTTTTATTCTCTATTTCATTGATTTTTGCTCTGATTTTAATTATCTCCTGCCTTCTGCTGGCTGTTGGATTAGATCGTTCCTGATTTTCTTATACGGTCCTCATTCAAGAGTGTATCATTCAGTCTCCATGTATTTATATAATTTCTTTTGGTCTTCCTGTTGTTTACTTCTACTTTCATTCCATTGTGATCTGAGAAGATGCAGGGAATTGTATTACATCTTTTGAATTTGCTGGTGCTTGCTTTGTGGCCCAGGATGTGGTCTATTTTTGAGAATGTTCCATGGGCAGCTGAGAGGAATGTGTATTCAACTGTTGCTGGTTGAAATATTCTGTATATTACTAGATCCATTTGGTTTATAATGTTCTTTTGATCTGAAGAGTCTTTACTCATCATTTGTGTGGAAGATCAATCTAGTGGCATGAGTGGTGTGTTGAAGTCTCCCAATATTATTGTATTTGGGTCTATTTGAGACCTGATGTCTACAGAGTTTGTTTTACAAACATGGGTGCACCCACATTTGGGCGTAAGTGTTTACTATCATTATATCTTCTTGTTAGATTGCTCCTTTTATTAATAAGAAGTGCCCCACTTTGTCTCTTCTGATGTGTTTTAACTTAAAGTCTGTTTTGTCAGATATGAGTGTTGCTATCCCTGCTTGTTTTTGGTTTCCATTTGTATGGTATATCTTTTTCCATCCTTTCACCTTTAGCATATCTATATATTTGGCTATAAGGTGAGTTTCTTGCAAGCAGCATATAGTTGGATTATGTTTTTAAATCCACATTGCCAGTCTATGTATTTTAATTGGGGAGTTAAGACCTTTGGCATTCAGTGTTATTATTAAAATATAATTTTTGTTTCCTGTCATTTGAGTTCTATTTTCTGTTTGATATAGTGTTATTTCTCCTTTGCTTATTTGTCCACCTGGTATACTTTGCCTCTTCTCTGGTTCTGGAATTTGCTTCTTTTTTCTTTGTAATTTATTTCTTTTAGTATTTTCTCTAGTGCTGGCTTGGTAGTCATGAATTCTTTAAGTTTCTGCTTGTGTAGGAACATTTTTCTCTATTAATTTTGAATATCTTTGCTGGATGTAGCAGTCTTGGTTGAAAGTTGTTTTCCTCCAGGATCTGAAGTATTTCATACCAGTCCCCACTGGCATTCATGACTTGGGTTGAGAAGTCTGGAGTGATTTTTTACTATTTTGGCCTCCATGTTAGTCATTTTGATTATTACATGGTGTGGGGAGGTCCTTCTTCTTTTTTTTTTTTTTGCAGTACTGGGGATTGAACTCAGAGGCGTTCTACCTTCGAGCTACACCCCCAGCCCTATTTTTTACTCTTTATTTTGAAACCGAGTCTCACTAAGTTGCAGAGTGCCTCACTAGGTAGCTGAGGCTGACCTCGAACCCGGATCCTCTGGTCTCAGCCTCCCAAATGCTGGGATTACAAGCGTGCGCCACCACGCCCGGCTTGGGAGGTCCTTCTTTGATCATATCTTAATGGTATTCTCTCTGTCTCCTGTACATGGATGTCTAAGTCTTTTTCTATATTTAGATAATTCTCTGAAATTATTTCTCTACCTCTGATAATTTTGACTTTGAATCATTTATATCCAGAGACTTCTAATCTTAGCAGCAGCAGCAGCATCCACAACACATTTAAGGGTAACTTATACTTGTTTCTTCCATCACCCATTTGCAAATTGAGTCTTGTCATCACTCTTCTGCAGCCTTTTTCTTAAATCTTAGTTAATTTAAAAAATATGACTTTAAAAAAATCTATTCTTATTTCCCCTAATTTCTCTGTGGCACTTGACATTACTATTCTTTCCCTTTTCTTAATTTTGTTCCCTTTTGGTTACTGTAGAATTGTTCTTTCCTGGATGTTTTAATCCTCCTCTTCTTTGATAGAACTTTCCCTTTTCCCCCAGTGGTTTTTCTTTTTTCTTTTTCTTTCTTTTCGGTACTGGGGATTGAACTCAGGGGTATTCTACCTCCGAGCTATACCCCAAAGCCCTATTTTTTTTTATTCTTTATTTTGAAACCTAGTCTCAATAAGTTGCAGAGTGCCTCACTAGGTAGCTGAGGCTGGCCGCGAACCTGTATCCTCCGGTCTCAGCCCCCGAATGCTGGGATTACAAGCGTGCACAACCACCCATGGCTTCGTTTTCCTTTTTTCACTTACTAATTATAAGTGCTCCTAAGATTGTTTCCCTTCTTTTTTAATCTGTAGTCATGGTAATCTCATCTTTTTTTCACAGATTACATTATCATTACTTTCAACTCTGAATTTATATAATTTTTCTCGATATTTCCCCTTGTATATGTTAACTTTTTTTCAGTTTAAAAATTGAATTATCATCTTCTGAAAAACCCCACTATCTCTTCACTTCCAAGTCTCCCTGTGACTCATCCTCTATGGTTCCTTTCTCTCAGTCACCTATCATTAGAACTATGCATTGTTATCTCCCTTTTCCAGTCCATCCTACAAACTTGTTCCAGATTATCTCCTAATGCATAGTTCTTATCATGTTGTTTGCCTACTCAGAAACTTTCAGTAATTTCTTGCTAAAATAAAAGTTGAACTCCTTAGCTTAGTGTCAGAAGTCTTCTAACTATATCTCAAAATATAGTTTTAGGATTACATACATTAGAATCACTTTGATATATTGGGTTACCATAGATTTTCAAAGGTCTCTTTGGTTTAGAAATTTGTATTTTTACTAGTCCCCAGATGAGTCTAAAGTTTGTTAATTTTTGCAGTAAGATCTCCCCTTTATTTGCTACATCAAGCTTATATCAATTTACTTGAAGAATCTATATTTCTGTCACAATGAATTATTTTGTCATTTCATCATTTTCACCATATTGTATACCATGTTCTCTAATGTGCTGTCCTAGCTCTTCCCCTATCCAGAATACCCTCCCTTTTAGGCTCTTTTATCTATCAACATTTGTTCCAAATACTCCATTTCATTTAAGCTTTTCATGAGCTGATCTGCAAGTGAGTCTCCCTTCTTCTGAGAATTCTACATCTCTCTTAGACAACTTTTCATAACTACCATAATAAATTGCTTATAAACAAACATTTCTCACTAGAAGACTGTGAGCACCTTAAGCTATGTCAATATATCAGGTATGCATTTCTGTATGCCCCATGGACATATAACACAACTTTTGGGTCCTGGAATACAAATGAAATAGATGTCCAATATCTATTATTTAAATAATAGGCTAATTGGTAATTGATGAGTTGGAGATATATGGATGAATATATAACAATCATATTCTACTTGTGGAATCTTACTAATTTTTCCTATAGTAAAAGAAGAAAAATATTTGTAATTGCTTGCTATTGAAAAAGAGTTGAAGGGATTATATTTCTAAGAGACTCATTAAAACTTTCCATTGCTTAGAATGATCTGGGTGTGGTGGCACATGTTTGTAATCCCTATAGTTCATAGGCTGAGACAGGAGGATCACAGGTTCAGAGCCAGCCTTAGCAACTTAGTGAGGCTCTCAGTAAGGATCTCCTAGTGAGTAGTGAGACCCTATTTCCAAATAAGAAATAAAACCACAGGTCGGGGAGGGGGATATTGCTCAGATGTAGAATTCCTCTGGGTTCAATCCCCAGTACCAAAAAAAAAGTTAAGATTGAAAATGTTGATTGCTCCTTCTAGCTCAGGCGGAGATATGAATTGAATTATGAATTTTCTTGCTATATTCTCATAATGAAGTATTACTCAAGGACTGAATATCTGAAGGCCTTTTACATTCCCATTTTAAATATTTTTTCTTGGGTATCCTTAAGTATAGTTTGTTAGGAGTTAAAGCCTAGCCTGGGCACAGTGGCACATGTGGGTAATTTCAGCACTTGGGAGGCTGAGACAGGAAGATCATAGGTTCAAGGCCTGCCTATAGTAACTTAGTGAGACCCTGTTTCAAAATTAAAAACAAAAGGACTGAGGATGTAGCTCAATAATACAATGCCCCTGGGTTCATTAATACTACAGGGGGGAGAGGGGAGAATCAATGTATAGTTTCAAATAGCTATTTATGTTGTTTATTTTTAAAATATACATTTACTTTCAGGCAGTGTTTTATTTTAGGCTCCAACCATTTCTACGTATGAAATCTCTTTGGGTACGAGCAATTTTTTGATGACCCATTCTATCTACAAGTTTATCTACTAAGGAGTTAAAATAAGATATAGCAGAGTAGTATTCTTGGGCAACATTTAAAATTATGGTTACTGCATAGCAATAAGTTATGCTATTTTTCTATATCCTTTTAATAAAAAATGAACTATTTCTGTTGGATTTTCTATTACTTTTTGTGTTATGAAATTTGACCTATTTAGCCGAATTTGTTTTGATTGAAAAGTTATTTTCAAGGACATAAGGGCCTATCAAGTAGTAAATGCTCATGAGAAATTTCATTCTTCCAAATAGTATTTTTAAATTTCTCCTGGCATGTTTTTGCTAGTTGAGTGGAATTGATTAACCATTGACTTCCATATTTCTATGAAAGGAGATAGAATAGTTCTAAAGTGTGATTTGAATAAAAATCATTGTATTAACATTTTAATTTATATATATTTTATAACAGCAAAACCAAAGGAGTACCCCTGAGATGGAGAGACAGAAAGCTGTGTATCATCTAGCCACTAGACTTGTTCAAACCGCTCGAAACTCTCAACTGGATCCAGATAGTTTACGAATGTATTTAACTAATCTCAAGAAGAAGTACGAAGAAGATTTTTCCAGGGCTGAAGAAGTTTCAGGAAAGACTGAAGAATAATAAGAAGTCACATATTCTACTAGTGAAATAATATATCTTAATATAAAAAAACTTGAATTCATTTATCTACTGAGAGCAAAAGAAAATATTTGCTAAATCATATTTTAGTTGAAAATTATATTAACATCAGAATTTTTATCTATGTATTCTATATGAGAGATGGTATTATAACAAATAAGATCTATTTAAAGGAATGATTTTTATGTTAGAGAAAAGTATAATGCACTTTTTCTCATTTATGAAAATTGCCTTCAAGTATTAAATTTATATATATTCTTACAAATTAGAATTTAGAATATTATTATAAGTATCTTAGCTTAAAAATTTATTTCTTTATAGGTCTGGAAACTTATTTAAGATTTTCTATTACATTCTTTTGTGAAGTAATAATATTCTATGACTCAATAATTTTTTTTTTATTTAGAAGCATCTACAGATTTTAAGTTCTAAACAAGTAAATATCAGTCTCCATAATCAACTGAAGGAAAAAGATCCTGGAGGCCCAAAAGTGAGATAGCCACTGTGGGCCATGACTCCATTTCTTACTGTGCTCCCACAAGAAGCCCCTATGAGGGAGTCTTAAACACCATCTACATAAAGCCCTGGCTGGGGTTGGAGTTTTGTCCACAAATACAGGGAGCTCTTGGATGGTGATTTGTTAAGACTCAAAGATAGAAATGTGTGCATGTATGCCTTTATCAGCTTGTACCTAATAACGATATATGATTACAATGCAACAATAAAAAAAGAGAAAAAAATAAATAAAATCACATACATACATAGCCAGGGATGGTGATACATACTTGTAATCCTAGTTCTTGGGAGGCTGAGACAGGAGGATCACGGGTTCAATGCCAGCCTCAGCAACTTAGCAAGACACTGCTGCAAAATAAAAAATGAAAAGGGCTGAGGGGGTGTAGCTCAGAGGTGAACTGCCCTTGGGTTAAATCCCCAACCAAAATAAATAAATGTAAATTAGTGTGTTTTACATTTGATATATATTAAATGTCTCAGTGGATTACTTGTATTCTGCATTGTCATGTTTTAGAGAATATCACCATACCTGAATTTTACCTTAACCACTTTTTTTTTGGTACTGGGGATTGAACCCAGGGATTGAACCCAGGGACATTCTACCTCCAAGATAAACCCCTAGCCTCCTTTTATTTTTTAGAGACAGTGTCTCACAAAATTGCTGTGGCTGCCCTCAAACCTGCGATCCTCCTATCTCAGCCTCCCAAATACTGGGATTACAGGCATGTGCCGCCACACCTGGCTTTACTTCAGTCACATTTTAATCCATAGCATTTGTAATGATTTTATATTGTGATCATTTCTAAAGGCAGTTGGATAAAAGCAATTCAAACGAAGATATAATTATGTCCTGAATAGAAGTGAATACTGGCGAGACAATCCATTCTTTAGTTTTCAGATCTGTTTGTTTCTGAAATTATAGATCATTATCTCATAATCCAGCCTTTCAGCATAAATACCCATAACGTCTTAGTGAACTTTTTAGACTTCCACCGCAAAGCTGTTCTCTTAGTCGGTTCCACCCTTCTCACAAGATAAAAGTCCTACATAATAATCTTTTCAAGTCTGGAGGTAAAGTACATGGGGCTGGAGGAGAAAAGCTTAATCTCATGCTTAGGAAGTCATGCATTTATCCTAAAACTTACACAGAGTAAAATTAACTTTTATCTTTTATTTTTCTTTTTCCTGGCATACATTTTAAGAATTTTAGCATATTTATGAATTCATGTAATTACCACCACAAGCAGGATATAAAACTGTTTCATCACCTCCAAAAGATTACTCTAGTATTTTCCTTAAACTGCTAATGACAGACCTACTTTACTTCCTTATAGTTTTATTTTCCTAGACTGTCCAACGGATGGAATCATACAGTATGTAACCTTTGGAGACTGGCTGTTTCACTTTGAGATTTACCCCTGTTGCTCTGCCTTTTTATTTCTGACAAGTGTTACTTGTTTGGCTGTGCCACGGTTTAGCCATTCATTCACTGAAAGGACATTTGGGTTTCCAGTTTTCAGTGATTATGAACAAAGTTACTATAAACTGTCCTATACATGTTGTTGTAGAAGCATCCATTTTCACGCATCTAGATTAAATAGGAAAATAGCTGTGTCCTATGGTCAACGTATGTTTAACTTCATAAGAAGCTTCCATACTTTTCCAGAGCGGCTGTACTAGTTCGTATTCCTATCAGCCATCTATGAGAAGAGAGTCCCAGTTGTTCCTCATATTTACTAGTACTTGGTATTGTTAATTTTTAAAAAAATTTAGCTGTTCTAGTGGTTGTGTAGTGAGTAATGCTTTTTGTCCCAAGGTTTTTTGTTTTGTTTTGTTTTTGTTTTTTGTTGGTACTGAGGATTGAACCTAGGAGCATTCTACCTTTGAGTCTTCTGAGTTACACTCCAAGCACTATTTTATTTTTATTTTTGAAACAGGGTCTCACTAGGTTAACAAGAGTCTCACTATTTGTTTTAGCTGTCCTCAAACCTGTGATATTCCTGTCTTAGCCTCCCAAGACCTAGTAATATAGCTGTGTGCTATATCACGCCCAGCTTTTTTTCAAGTTTCAAAATTATTATTTCTTTAGCCAGTGGTGATGCTTTATTTTTCTTTTTCCTGAATTATTTTTAGTTTCTTTTGACCTACTCTGTCTGAGAGAACATTTCTAAGTCTGTCATTTCATGCAAAAGTTTTTAGAATAGGCCTTCCTCTTACAAAGCACAAAGACAATTTAATTCAATAAATATTTACTGTGAACCAGTCAACATATTAGATGTTAGTAGCACCAAAGATAGGATGTCTAACTTTGAGGATATCAGAGGTAGTAAAGATAGTATTTGGATATATGTGATAAGTATAATATATTAAGATAATGACACAAATGGTTTATAATTCTTATGGGTCAAAGAGAATTGAAGGGACAAAATATGTCAGGAGTTTAGGAAGGAAAAGACATTTTATGTAGGTATCTATGTATGTATGTATTGGTAGTGGGGATTGAACCTAGGGGCCATGTACCTCCAAGCTACACACCCGGCCCTCTTTATTTTTTATTTTGAAATAGGGTCTTGCTCAGTTGCTGAGGCTGGCTTCCAGCCTATGATCCTCCTGCCTTAGTCTCCCAAGTACTGGGATTACAGGTGTACACTAACATGCCAGGCAGGAAAAGGGCATTTTAAATAGAAGGATCAGAATTTGTAAAAGCAAAGAGATATGAAACAGTAAGCAGTTTGGATTCACTGGAAGATGGAATACATATCAAAGTAAAAATAAGGATTAAGCTGTATGCTTTAATATCAATATTGCCTGTAAACCACTGTAGATCAGGTGTTTGTTGTTGGAGAGTAGGAAAGGTGTGGTGGTGGTGGTAATAGTGGTGAGGTACAACATGATCAGACTTGCATTTTTTTTTCAGTACTAGGGATTGAACCCAGGGACATTCTACCTATGAGCTACACCTCCAGTCCTGGTTTTTTAATTAATTAATTAATTTTTAATGTGCTTTTTATTGGTGCATTATTGTCTTACATCATAATGTAAATCATGTCCCAGTCCTATTTTTTATTCTTTATTTTGAAACAGGGTCTCACTAAGTTGCAGAAAGTCTCACTAAGTAGCGAAGGCTGGTCGAAAACTCGGATCGTCCTGTCTCAGCCTCCCAAGTACTGGGATTACAAGCTTGTGCCACCATGCCCACCTTAGACTTGCATTTTAGTAAGAACATCTGGGTGATAGTATGAATGATTTTGAGATAAGTTGAAAATAGAGTCAAGGAGACTACACAGTTTGAGAGTATTTCAATGGAGTTGATGAATGTTGAAGGTAAAAACAATGAGAGTGGGACAGTGTATAGGAGGAGAGGAGAGGAGAGGGGGGTAGAGTGGCTAGTGAGGGAGATAAGACATTGACTTGAAAGACACTGAGATTCAGTGATTAGTTAACCAAATTTATTAACTGATCTGACTTTTTCAGGGAAGGGATGTTGTTTTGAGTTGAATTTTGTTCCCCCATAGTATCTCAGAATGTGACCATATTCAGAAAGAGAGCAATTGCAAATGTACCCAGATAAGATGAGGTCATACTGGAATAGAGTGGACTCCTAATCCAGTACAACTGGTGGCCACTTGAGGATATAGGGAGACACCACGTGCAGATGGAAGATTGGAGTGATGTACCTGCAAGACAAAGAATACCAGAGATTGCTGGAAACCACCAGAAGCTAGCAAGATGCAAGGAAGTATGGATTACCCTGTAGTCTTCAGAGGAAGCAGAATCCTGGTGACACCTTGACGTTGGACTTCTATAGTTGTTTATTTATTTATTTATTTTTGCGGTACTGGGGATTGAACTCAGGGGCATTCTACCTCTGAGCTACACCCCCAGTCCTATTTTTTATTCTTTATTTTGAAACCGGGTCTCACTAAGTTGTGGAGTGCCTCACTCCGCACTCAGCCTCCCGAATGCTGGGATTACAAGCGTGCGCCACCACGCCCGGCTTCTATAGTTGTAAGATAAGAAATTTCCGTTTTAAGACACCCAGTTTATGGCACTTTCTTATGGCACCTCTAGGAAACTAATATGGAAGGGAAGAGATGAATATGATTCTAGTTGATGATGTCATCAACCACATTGAAAAGTATGGGAATAATCAGAATTCTAGTAGGAGGAAGCCACTGAAATTTAGATGCTCCTTATTGCTGGCTCTCTAGAATAGGTATGGGCCCTGTTTAGCAGAAGTGACAACTAAGCCAAATTCATAAAGCTCTTGTAAAATTAAGATGTAAGAAAAGAAAGTTGGAAGAAAAGGAGGAAAATCAGAGAACAAATGTAAAAGTTTTACTGAAGTATTTTCCCAGACAAATCACTTCATCTTGATCGGCAAACTAGTATTTCTTTATGTGCTAGCTGTACAAATTATTTATATTAACATATTTTCAACCAAAATATATAACTATCATATATATTATTAGTAAAGGTTAAACTACTAAAGCTTCTATCATACTAGTAAAGGTTAACTAGTAAAAATTCAAAGATTAGTATGCTTTGTATGGTATAAATTTCGAGGTTAAATGTTCACAATCACAATCAAGCATATTTTAATTTTGTCAACAAACATTTGTTTCTTATACTTTTATTGGTGCATTATAGTCTAACATCATAATGTTGTTCCCAGTGATGGTAACATACCTGCACACAGCACTTGGTGGCCTTCCCTCCAGCTCCCTACCCACTCTTCTCCTTCCTCATACAGGATATTGAGGTGAGCATTGGTAATTTCACATATGTGAATACTGTCAATGAAAGTGATTCCTTCATTGATCATCCCTTCCCCCTTACCATAGACCACCTCCCTAGCTCTGCTGGAGTTTCTCCTTCATTACCTGAAGTCCCTCTGGTATCTCAATTACTCCCTAGCTTCTGTATATGAGAGAAAATAGAACCTTTCACTCTCTGTGACTGGCTAATCTCACTTAACATAATGTTCTCTAGGTCCATCTCTTTTCTTTTTTTTCTTTTTTTTTTTTGGAATGAAATGCTACACATTGAAAACAAATGAAAATGAAGCAAAACAATGGAATAACCTCCAAAATGGTGAGTACATATCTGCTCCCTTATATTACATCTCCATTTTCACTATGAATTCAGATGCAGATATTTTCTAAATAATACTAGCCATCAAGTTCAACATTATAAAAAAAAACACAATATATAATATGAATTTAAAAGACTTATCCCAGGCATACCAATGTGGGTTAATATCCTTCATACATATTAATAAACAACAGAAAAACACCCATATATAATCATGTTAACAAATATACAAAGAAGCATTTGAAAACATCCAAGAAGGTTTCATGAAAACAGCACTAAAAGAACAGAAGCTGAAGAGCAAGTCCTCAGCCTGATGAAGGAGGGTTCATAGTAGATAATGTTACTCATGAAACCAATTCAAGGATGTGTCTCTTCACATTGGACTTTCAGTCCCTGTTCTGAGATGTAGCTGGTGTTTCTCTCAAAAGAAAGCTAGAGCCTTCAGCACTGAGGCAAGGTGGACAGAAGGAGCTGCGCCATGTCCTCTCCAGACACAGTTCTTCAGTAAGGAGAAGCTGAGCAGTCTGGCCAAGTGGAGAAAGAAGAGGTCTGAGCTGGTTCCCAATCTGTTGGGGACACCTGAGGAAGTCATCCACTTGTCACCCCAGAAAGACAGCCCATCTCTTTAGTACATGCGTGGGACTCTTCCAGGAAACATGACAACCATGACCAGGAAGAGTGTTTAAGGATCTGGCAGCAGAATCAACTGCCTCTATTCATGAAGACTTTCTGCCTCCCCTTGGAGGGTCTTCCTATACTGCCTTTCATATGTGGGTGCATTTGTGTCTTAGTGCCATGCAAAATGATCCCCTTTAAATGTTAGGTACTGATGTCTGAGTTCACTAGTGGACACATTATATAACAATAGCCTTTTGTTATATGGTTGGTCGAAATTTTGAGGGGAAGACTTTGCTTCTATAGTAATAGGGATTGTGGTTTGTGGGCCTGAGTTATTTCAGCCTTACATTCATTCATTACAAGGAACAATTTTTTTTGTAACTTCTTTATGTAAACATTATTCAGCAAGTAGGACATTTGTCCCATAGATGCTAGGCATTTACCAAAAAAGTTCTCATGTGCTGAGTCTCCTCATCCTCATCATATATTCAGAAACTCCTATGACACCAGGTCCATACATAACACTCCTGAGGCCCTGAGGAATCCCCACAAGACCTAGTGTCAGACTGAGAGAGCGGGGGCCCAGGGTAAGGATGGGGCTGATACTTGATGTGAAACTGAAAGTCTGGTGTTAAGCAGAGGCTGCTGGGTGGGTGAGAGGTGCCATATTGAGCGTCTCATCATCAGCCTCAGTTTCCCCCAGGAGTCCAGCTCAACATGAGGCCCAGGTAGCTGTCCCCTGACCTAGAGCCATCTTCACTGGGAGTCTCCTTGGGGCATCAGACACTTAGGCAGACATGGTCTCCTCATGGAAACTGTGGTATGGATATTTCGCACTAACCTAGGACATTCATATGTCCTGTCTCCTCTGCATTGGATCATGCATCAACGACTTTGTGGCAAAGTGAACCTCTGAGCAGGAGAGTTCCTTGCATACATGGTCAAGTGGGTTGTCTTGCAGGCTCTGTGGGGATCTGACGGGTCCTCCATCCTCCCTGCTCCTGCTGCCTGGCCACACTAAATGGAACTGACTTCCAGGGCTGTGTTATGAAGCTCAACCAACTCCCATTTGAGACCTCTTCATTCTTCTTTCTCTTCCTGCCCTTCCTTGTATTCTCAGTAGACTCAGTCCCCTCTTTTGTTCTGTGGGTTATACTTGGGCTTCAATTACAGTGACCACATCTATGTGTTATCTGATGTGTTGTTTCTCAGGATATCTGAATCCCATCTCATCTAGGACAAGATTCATCACTTTCAGATCCAGGCACATGCTTACGTCCTATATGCATCAGTAAAGCTGACATTTCTGTCAGCTTTAAAGGCCCAACAGTCCACTGAGTGGCCTTAAGAATGTGAATAAAGTCATGAAATCCTCAGTCAGTTTGACATGAGTGTGACAAAGCCCTGCAGTATCATTACTGTCATTTTCTTTGTTTTGACTGAGCAGATAAAAAAAAAATACAAATATGCTCAGAAAGTCAGTGTGTACTCTTTGTATTGTCATACCAAATGAGTTAGGTGGTGGCCTTGGCTGAGGTCCTGGAAGCCAGCAGTGAGGCGGTGGCCATGGTCTGTATCCCATCCTAGGAGGGGGGTGACCGTGCATGTAATGGGGCCTGTAGGGATGTCCAGGAAAAGGAGTAGGTCCTCTTTCAGCCTTACTACCCTTTTCCTTTTCATTCTCCTGGATACTCCATTTGCTGGGGTCATTCTTGGGAAATCCATGAGCTCCACGGGGTGAAGGCGGATAGGCCGGTTGAGGTCTAGGAGGCCAAAGGTGTGGAGGAGTATGTAGTCCATATGCCATAGATGGAGTTGTGTGGCCCTGCATGGAATAGGGTATGTAGGGCCATTCTAGAAACAGAGGGGTCCTTCCTGCTGCCAAATCCATCTTTTTCTTTTCATTGTCCTCTGTAGTCAAATAGTGGGAGTCCTTATTGGGACCAGCAAGAGGTCCTGTTCTCAGAGTACTCTCCTTGCCAGATCCTCCTTGGGATGATATGTGCATCTGGTGCTCCTCTGTCTCTGTTTATTTTGTCCAGTCTGTGCTTGAGCTGGGTGGCCTCTGCAGTGCAGTCCACTATCTCTCTCTCTAGGACCTGGACCCTAGCCTTTCTCTCCTTTGTCTTCTTTTGGAAATCTGCAATCTGGCTTCTGAAGGGTGCTCTGCTTCCTCCTGCCCTTTTGCCATCTCTCCCATCTTTTGCTTATAGGTGTCGATTTCTTTGGCTGACAGCTTAAGATTTCTCTTGGCTTCCAGGAGTTGGCTCTGCATTCAGTTGTTCTCTCAGTCTCTGATTTTTTTCTAAAACTTTCTTCAGTAAATAGCAACTAAAGTCAGCCTTTCTGCAATTCAACCATTCATTCTGTCCATCCACAGTCAGCATCAGAGAGTTTCCTTCAGCTTCATTTCTTCCTTATAAGATTTCAGTGAATCAGAGTTGTCTAACAGCTTCTGTTTTAGTTCTCCTGCTCCCATGCAGATACACTTTCTATAATCACTATGCTTTCCTTCTTGTATGTGTCAGTTCTCTTGCAAATTAGCAGTAAGTCCCCTTCATGTTTTGGAAACTATATCTGACATAGATAACATAAGGAAGAATTTACTGTTTTTGGACTGCTTTGTGATTCCAGAATGAAACACATAATCCAGTTGCTCTTCAACACTCCCAAACAGCTCAGCTGTTTATATGTTATATGGATCCACCATATAATCCAGCTATACCACTCCTGCATATCTTTCCAAAGGGACTAAAATTATAATATTATAGTAATATATGCATATCCATGTTTATAGCAGCACAATTTATAATAATAAACATTTCTATACTTTAACATTATAGTTTATTTGTACTTAAGTGAAGTTGGAGGGAACGAAAGCAAGTAACTTAGTTATATAGCTCCATGTCTATTTATTTACATTGTTCTTTAGAAACTAATACTACTACTCAGTTTATTACTGTAAGAACAGAATGAACAGTCTTCCTATGAATTATCAAAATTTTGATAAGCCCCAGACTGCAATTGGGTTGTGGAAAATGCTTCTGTCTGCAATAATTTAATAAGACAGGCCTTAAAATGATGAGGTGAAACCAGCCCGGTGTGGTGGCGCACGCTTGTAATCCCAGCATTCGGGAGGCTGAGACCAGAGGATCCGGGTTCGCGGCCAGCCTCAGCTACCTAGTGAGGCACTCTGGCTCTCAGTGAGACCCAGTTTCAAAATAAAGAATAAAAAATAGGGCTGGGGGTGTAGCTCGGAGGTAGAATGCCCCTGAGTTCAACCCCCAATACCGCAAAAAAAAAAAAAAGATGAGGTGAGGATGGATGCTCTTAGTGAAGAACTGTGAAGAGTCTGAGACTTCATCCCAGTTGCAAACTGGCACTTTTGCTTATCACAGTTTCATGCTTGCTGTCAGAAGACAAGAGTCCTGGGGCAAAAACACAAGACTTTACTACTAATGGCCCAGCAAGCAAGCACCATGAGCTTCATGTTTGTGTTAATTCCATTTATGCCTACCCATGAAGACAGGAAATGGCCCAGGTACACATGCACACAGTGGATTTTTGTCACAGCTTCATAAGCCTGAGTTTGAGAAATAACTAATCTTCTATAATGTGCTTCCAGCAATCAATTCAATTTTTACCAGAGGAAGACATTACTTTTATTATACTATATGGTAAGCAAACCTACTCACTTTTCCAGCGGGAGACATTATTTCTATCTTCCAAGGCTATTCACCTATACAAACATCCTTGTAAAGCTAATCCAAAATAAATGACAATGTCTCTGCTCCTAAGACAGGTAGAAACTCACAGAGACTTGTCCTCCAGTCTTTGTATTTCATGCTATACTGCATAGTTATATAAAGAAAAGTCTAGTGCCCTAGGTATTTCAAAACAATTTAAACTTCTAATTTTTAGATAGGTTTTTTTGTAACATTAACTTTTTTACAGATAACATTTTCATTTTGATGTAATGTTCAATCAAGGTAGATCTTTTTGTATCATAATGCATATAATTTATTCCACTATATATAGAAGGCAATGGGTTGAGTCACATGTTGACTGATAAGTGATTAGTTTAGAATATCATGTGAAAATATATTTTCTAATAGAATGTTCAATGCAATAAAAATGTTCATGAAGCTAATAGTTTATTAACTTCTAAGCCATACAGTGGTTAGCATCCTTAAAGAACTTAGGAAAAAGATGCATATTAGCTTTCTAAATTCAGGTAGTTCTGTAGACGAACAGGAATTAGAAGTGAAAATATTCCATTTGGGAGCATATTGTTGATTAATAGTTGGGTCCTGATGGTTAGTCTGCAAAGATGTAATAGTTCACATGGATCTTTGTATCTTGTTGTAGGAATGTATTCCAACCAATTTGATATAATTGGATGTCTTCCTAAACTCAGCTGTGTCTGAAAAAAAGGGCAATAGTTTATTTTTCCATGTTAATCATTGGGTTAGTCCAAAATATTAACACTTTAATTTTTACTTAAATTCAGAAAGTAGAGCTTAAATTTATATAACTCTTGTATCTCTTTTCCAAAGCATTTTTACCCAAGGCAGGTATTTTATTCTCACAATAATGAAGTTATATGTATAATAACACAAAGGAAAATTATTTTATAATTATGATTGTGTGAGTTTTTAATTTTAGATGTATCACACTTATATTTTATCAGCATGACCATACACTGGAATTATCTGGTAGACCATAAAGATTATCAATGCTCAGGTCCTAGTCCAGAAAGTCTGATTCTATTGGTCTGGGGTTGGGCACAGACAATGTTAAGTATAGAGTTCCTCAGGTGGTTCCAACAAGTGTAGAATAAAAGTTAATACACAAGAAGAACTGACTGGAAGGCTGACCCAATCAAAATATGTCTTTTAAAGTTTTAGGAAGGTAACTTTTTAAAGATTTAATTCTAGAGACAAAATGTTAATAGATTGACTTAGAAGGGAAGGATATTCCTGTATTATATATATATTTTTTCAAGTAGAAACTATATATTCTTTATTTGACCATCAACTATTTAAAAATGTTTAATATATGCTCAGCATTGTGATAGATTCTTGGGATAATTGCCAGGGTATACAAATTAGATACAGTTTCTGGGCTGGTATAGAATATAACCTATTTATAATAAAATACATATGCTTTGATATGGGAAACTCCTGGGAACCGTGGAAACACAGAACAGTGGGCATTTAAAATATTCTTCAAACCATTTTAATGTGATTCTTTACCTTCTTGTACAGTGCTACTTTATATTAGCTTATTAAACTGCAATTGACTGGAACTCAACTATAAATTCTTTGCCACTCAGGCAGGTGATTTGGGTCAATTCACTCTGTCCCAGGACTTTTCAGTATGTTCTGTAATAATTGTGCAGGACTAATACTGGACAAGGCAAGCATATTACTGAAGATGCAAGAATTTTATTATTTTTTGTTTTAAAAATGTTACCAAAATAATATTACCAATTTGCTTTCCTTACAGTTGGCCCAAACATTGATATTTATTGTTGAGGCATTAAAAAAAAAAAACCCATCAGAGTTATGGCTCCTATGAGTTTATTTCTGAAGTTACATCTTCAAAGATTAGGGACACTGATTCTTTGGTAATTTGACTGGATTAAGTTTATAGGACTATCTTTCTCTTCATTAAGCATACATTTCTTGCTACAAGTGGGCACATACAGTTTGACGTTGAAACTTGTTCATTTTGTGGTGCTGGGAATTGAACCCAGGGACATTCTATCTCCAAGCTACACCCTCAGCCCTATTTGATTTTTAATTTGGAAACAGAGTTTAAGTTGCTGACAGCCTTAAGTTGCTAATGCTGGCTTTGAACCCAAGATTCTCCTGTTTCAGCCTCCCAAGTATTGGGATTACAGACATGCACCACCAGACCCTGCAAACTTGTTCATTTTGAACAATGGCTGATTTTTTTTTCTCTAAACTTGGTTTATTACGAAAACTGTATTAAGGAGAAAGTCTTCACATTTATGAGAGATGTTTTCAAGTAGATCAAATATTTTAAGCCTTTATATTTTTATAATGCTTAAAATCATTTGGGAATTTTGAATGACAAAATCTATTTCTTGGTATGTGTTTGTATTTTCAGAAAAAAATTCAACACTCATTGTGAAATATTCTGGAAAGGAGGTCTGTAAGATTTTTAATCTACTTTGCTTTTAAGGGTCATATAAATATTAAACATAGCTGCTTATATTATTGGAATTTAATAATGTAATGTACATCTATTACTAATACTAAAATAAAGATAAAAATTAAAAGTGTTTCTATTTACAGAATTAATGAAGGAAGGAATTTTTTAGCTAGTTTGGATTTTGCCTGTTACTTTTAATTAATAAGCATATACTCAATGATTGATTTGTCATCAGATGTATTTTTTTTGTATGCATCTACCTTTTTTTAATTGATTGGTGCATTGTAATCATACATCTTTGTTAGGTACAAGCTGATAAAGTTATATATGTACACATTTCTCATTTAACCCCTTCCCCAATTCCCACCCCACTCCCTCACCTTCCCTCCTTCTCAAGTTCAGTTTAGTGATTGACTTTGATATATTTGTGAAAGTACATCATGTGCATTAGGGTGTCTCCCCCACCCCCCGCCCCGTCCATCACCTTCAGTTACGTCAACTTAGATATATTCTATAGATTAAAAATTAACTTTATTTTTGCCTCTACAGTTTTATTCTAAATTCATCAGCACTGAGGCCAAACCCAAAGAACAATATTCTCCTTACCTCTATTTCCCTGACTGAAATGGAAGGAAGCACTCTGGAACATAGCACTAAGCATGTTTTAGCATCTTCCTTGATATCAATCAATTCATGATCAACCATTATTCTAACTCTTGAAGGATAGAGCAATATTGTCAAGACGATGTTAAGAGGATATTTTTCTCTTTCTAATATTCCATATTGCAGGAGTATTTTTAAGATGTTAGATTGTCTTGTCTGAGCTACATAAAGTAGAGGTGTGATGCCACTTAGTGGACTTGGACAGTACACTGGTGTGAAAGTTCTGTGAACCAAACAGAAACCACATTGAGTACAAAAAAGAAATGTGATGAACATTTTTTAAACAGTAACAGGAAAATAATACTGTATCTTAGATATTATCTTGATACATATTTATGTATAATATAATTTATATTTATATATAGCTTATATTAAAGAGTTTTCCATTGTACAAGTCTAGACCAAACTGAAGGGTACAACTCCTACTAAACATGTAAGCCCCTTTTACAGTTGTAAAAATAACTAAACAAAAAGATTTATACTGTGTGGAAAATTTTTATTTTTAGT
This sequence comes from Graphiurus murinus, assembly GCA_004027655.1. Classification (NCBI taxonomy): domain Eukaryota; kingdom Metazoa; phylum Chordata; class Mammalia; order Rodentia; family Gliridae; genus Graphiurus; species Graphiurus murinus. The sequence goes on from PVLC010026874.1 coordinate 20,068, forward strand.
CATAACAGTTCTGTGTTTCTTACTTGAGAAATTCATACTAAATAGTAATTATAAAACTCATAACACTGGAAAATCTAAAATGGAAAAGAAGGAAAGACCTTTTCTACTTCACTTTATTAATAGGATTATGTGGACAGTTTGATATCTTTTTGTTTGTCATATATTAGAAGTGAGTTTGAATTGAGATGGGAGATTAGAAGAAAAAATGGTAAGTGCAACTACCTTAAATCTACTTTCTCGTTTTAATAAAATTAGAATTGGCATTCATGGCCTTAAGAAATGTAAATTATGATGAGAGCTATATCGAGTCTCTCAAGGACAGAATTTTATTTTCCTTCAAAAGTAAAGTTTTGAGTTTCCTCTAAAATCTTCTTTTTCCTAGAGTGCCATATGATGGCTAGACTTAAAAAAAAAATTTCCTCCCTTCTGATAGAAATGAAAAAAATTTTTTTAATGTTATTGAGTGTTTGCAATTATTTAATAGACTTTTATGCTTACTGTTGAGTTTGTCAGTATAAATGTAGAGTAAACATGGTGGAAGCATATGTGGCCATGGGGAACTTTATATTAACACGTCTTAGTTTTTTAAAATATACTTTTATTAGTGCATTGCAATTATATATCATAGTGAGTTTCATTGTGATACAAGCATACATGCACACAGCACTTTGTATGATTCCCTTCGGATCCCACTCCACTCCCCTCCTCCCCACACATGTTAGTGAGATTGGTAGTGATACCTTCACATATAGACTTAGTGTTATTTGAAGTTTTCTTCATTCAGCCTTCTTTTTACCCTCCCCACCTTCCATGCCACTCCTTTCCCACTCTTCTACTGGTCTCTCCTTATCTATCTGAAGTTCCTTTTCTTTCCTATTTTCTCTATAGATTTCACATATGAGAGAAAAGAAGACCTTTGGCTTTCTGAGACTGGTTGATCTCACTCTGCATAATATTTTCTAGTTCCACCCATTTTCCTACAAATGATATACTTTTTTCTTCTCTATTGTGTTTATATGCCACGTTTTCTCTACTTATTCCCCTGTTGACAGACACCTCAGCTGGCTCCATAATTTGGCTACTGTGAATGGTACTACTATAAACATGGATACGTATGTTTCACTATAGTATTTTGAATTTAATTCTTTGGAAAGATACCAAAGAGTGGTATAGCTGGGTTATATGGTGGTTCTATTTCTAGTCTTTTAAGGAACCTTCATACTGATCAGTTGTACTAATTTACATTCCCACCAACAGTGTATTAGGGTTCCTATTTCCGTGTACCACATCCCCACCAGCATTTATTATTGTTTGCATTCTATGACTGCCATTCTAACTAGAATTAGATAGAATCTCAGTGTAGTTCAGATTTGCATTTCCCTGATTTCTAATGATGTTGAAAATATTTTCATATATTTGTTGGGCATTCGTATTTCTTCTTTTGAGAAATGTCTATTCAGTTCAACTGCCCATTTTTAATTTTTTTTTTTTAGTGTTTTTAAGTTCTTTGTATCTTCTCTTATATCTGACAAAGCAGACTCCAAAAAAGACAAATAGGGTCACTTCTTACTGCTAAAGGAAACAATTCAACAAAAAGATATGATAGTAAATTATTATTCCCCAAATGTTGGCACACCCACATACATAAAACAGACACTATATGGCATTAAGAATCAGATAGACTCCAATACAATAATACTGGTGGATTTCAACATACCACTCTCATCATTAGATCACTCATCCAGACAAAAGATCAGTAAACACTCTTCAGACATGATTCATAAATCAAATGGGCCTAACATGTTTATAGAATATTTTACCCAAGCACAGCTAAATTCACATTTTTCTGTTGCTCACAGAATCTTTTCCAAAATAGACCATATTCTAGAGGCCACAAAGCAAATATCAGCAGATTCAAATAAATTGTTACAATTCCTTGCATCTTTTCAAATCATAGTGGACTGAAAGTAGAAATCAACAGCAGGAAGATCTAGATAAATTACATAAATTCATGCAGATTGAATGATATACTTTTGAATGAGGACTGGATCACTAAAGAAGAGAAAATTTAAAAAATTTTAAAATCAATGAAAATAGAGACACTGCTTACCAAAATCCCTGGGATACTATGAAGGCAGTTTTTTTTAAATTTATTTATTTATTTTTCATCTTTCCCTTATTTGGTGCATTGTAATTACACATCTTTGTTAGGTACAAGCTAGTATAGGTAAAGACATCCATGCACACATTTCTCATTTAAC
>PVLC010026875.1:8238-22433 GCA_004027655.1 Graphiurus murinus
AAAAAAAAAAAAAAAAAAAAAAAAAAAAAAAAAAAAAAAAAAAAAAAAAAAAAAGAATCCATAATAGCCAAAACCAAAAACAATTCTGAAAAAGGAGAGCTGGAGAACTCACATTTCCTGATTTTAAATCTACTGCAGCCAGGTCTGGTAGTACACACCTATAATCCCAGTACTTGGGAGGCTGAAACAGAAAGGATCGCAGGTTAGAGACTAGCCTAAGCAATTTAGTGATTTCCTCTGCAACTTTGTGAGACTTTGTTTCAAAATAAAATAGGGCTGGGGGTGTAGCTCAGTGGTAGAATGCCCGAGTTCAATCCCCAGTACCATAAAAATAAATAAATTCTACTACAAGGCTACAATATTAATATAGTATGGTACTGGCATAAGTATTCATGTACATATAAATGAAACAGATCACAGAAATAAAACCATATATTTATAGTCAACTAATTTTAACAATGATAACTAGACAATCCAATGGGGCAAGATTAGTGTTGACAACAATTGGTGCTGAGACAAATAGATATCCACATGCTAAAAATGAAGTTGGATCCTCTAACAAGGTTTCCTGGAAAAGATGCCTGAGCTGAGTCTCAAGGATGGGAGCCGGGCATGGTGACATATGCTTATAAGCCCAGTACTTGGGAGACTCAGACAAGAAGATTGCAGGTTCGAGGACAGCCTCAGCAAGTAGTAAGACCCATCAACCTAGTAAGACCCTGTTTTGAAATAAAAATAAAATTGGGCTGGGGGTGTAGCTTGGAGGTAGAATGCCCCTGGATTCAATCCCCAGCATCCAAAAAATAAAAAAATAGATGGAACTCAGGAATATTATACTAATTGAGTATAGTCAGTCTCAAAAAACAAGTAGATGTATGTTCTCTCTTATATGAGAAAGCTAGAGATATTCAGAAATAAGGGCAACATCAGATAGATGAGCAGAGAATCCAGGGGAGTAACTGAAGAGGATTAGGGAAGGGGGGGGGGGACAAAATCATAAAGAATGAAATAGTTGAAACAATACCATGAATGTATACTAAATTACCAATTCATATCTCAAAGACAAGAGGGAGGAGGTTGAGGGAAAGACTCAGTGGGGAGGGCACCAAGAGTTGTGTGCATGTATTTTCCTGACACACTGTACCCCAACATGATGTAAAATTACAATGCATCAAATAAATAAAATAAAATTTTTAACAAGAAAAAATTAATCTGGACAGAGGAAAAATCACAAGCAATGGCATGAAAGAGCATGCAATAGGTATATGAGTGGTACCGGGAGCACTTTACTTGCACATTAGAAGCAGGCAGTTGAGAACAGAGACATAGTCATTAAGGGCCTTCTATCCATGCAATGTAAAACAAAGAGACCAATAAAATCCCAGTATTTTGCAAGCACTGCCTCACACAGGGCCTGGTAGTCAATGACGGGTTCAATTTTCTCAGGGCAATATCAACCTAAGACAGGGCTCGTTGAATGACTCATCAACACCCCATGATGGGTAAGATTTTGCACCTGGTAGGAAACGACCTAAGACAGGCACAGTCCTTCATGCATTTTAAAATAAAAACGGGGGAGTTGTGGGAGCCCAGCTGTGCCCTTACCCCCCTGGCAGTTGCTATCTGCATATATGAGTAATTATACTGATTCTTCTGCTATGGCTACTTTGGCTTCTCGAAGTCTGGAGATTGCTCCTAGGATGCGTAGATGAAAGACCCTCCTACTTATTGGAAAGTAAATATATGACTCTAAAGGTTTATGGTTTTATGACTCTAGAAAGTTTGCTTGACCAGGCTATGTTAGGAATGTGGGCTATACATGGAAAATGAAGAAGTGGTACTATTTGTGATCTGACAATGATTGATATGTTGTAACCCTGTTGTATTCAAGAAATGTATAAAAAATCCATGCTGAATAATAAAAAATAATTTAAAAAAAAAAGAAACTTGTATGCCCTGAGCTCAGGGGCTCAAACCTGAAGCTTTGTTCTCTGAGCCTCACCAGTAAACAAACAAACCTGTATAAAAATAAATAAATAAATAAAATCTCAGTATTTGAGAGGCTGAGATATGAGGATTACAAGTTTGAGGACAGCCTTAGCAACTTAGCAAGACCCTGTTTCAAAATAAAAAATGGTCGGGGGGGGGGGCTGAGAGTGTAGCTTAGAGGCAGAATGCCCCTGAGTTCAATCTCCAGTCACACACACACACACACACACACACACACACACACACACACACACACGCCCTACTGTAATAATCCGGGAAGGAAATGATAAGGCTTGAATGAAAAGTGTCAGAGGGATATAATGAAGATACATCAAGAAAGTGCTAACTGCAAGAGTTACTGCTTGAATGAATATGCCTGGGAGAGAAAGTGAAGTCTGACGAAAATGATAAGAAATTTGCCAACCAGATGGCGGAGCTACTAGGATACACATCTGTTTCAATTTCAGAGCTAAGAATTGAACTAATAACTAATGAAGTGCTCCGTGATGATACATTGTCAAGTCCATATACTTACAAGGTCATTTAATAACAATATTAGTGTCAGCAAGTGAAAGAAATTACTAGCTAAGACTTACTTAGATGGAAATTTTTAATTCTTTCTTTCATTTTGTTGTTGGTACTGAATATTGAACCTCTGAACTATACCCTCAGCCTTTTTTTTTTTTTTTTCAGAACTGGTGATTGAACCCAGAGGCATTCTACCTTCGAGCTACATCCCCAGACTGATGTTTTTTTTATTCTTTATTTTGAAACAGGTTCTCACTTAGTTACAGAGGACCTCACTAAGTAGCTGAGACTGGCCTCGAACCAGGATCCTCTAGTCTCAGCCTTCCAAGTACTGGGATTACAAGTATGTGCCACCATGCCCAGCCCCCCCCCCCGCTTTTTTTGAAACAGGGTCTCACTAAGTTGCTGAGGGCCTCACTAAATTGCTGAGGCTGGCCTTGAACCTATAATCCTCCTGTCTCAGCCTCCAAAGTACTGGGATTACAGGTGTGTGCCCCTACACTTGGCTAGAAATCCTTTTTCTTTTTTTTTAATTGGTGCATTGTAATTATACATCTTTGTTAGGTACAAGCTGGGAGAAATCCTTTTTCTTTACATTTTTATTTATTTATTTTTGTAGTAATGGGAACTGAACTCAGGGGCAGTCTACCACTGAGCTAAACTCCAAGCCCTTTTGTGGGTGTATATGTGTGTCATACTGGGGATTGAACCTAGGAGCATTCTACCTACACACAAGCTACATCCCTAGTTACACTCCTACCTCTATTTTTTTTTTTTTTTTTTTTTTTTTTTTTTTTTTTTTTTTTTTTTTTTTTTTTTTTTTTTTTTTTTTGCGGTACTGGGGATTGAACTCAGGGGCGTTCTACCTCCGAGCTATACCCCCAGCCCTATTTTTTTATTTTTTTATTTTGAAACAGGGTCTCACTAAGTTGTGGAGTGCCTCACTAGGTAGCTGAGGCTGGCAGTGAACCTGGATCCTCTGGTCTCAGCCTCCCAAATGCTGGGATTAAATGTATGCCCCACCACGCCTGGCTGCTAGCTCAATTTTTTAATTTTTATTTTGAAAAAAAGGTTTCACTAGCCGGGCGTGGTGGCGCACGCTTGTAATCCCAACATTCGGGAGGCTGAGACCGGAGGATCCGGGTTCGCGGCTAGCCTCAGCTACCTAGTGAGGCACTCGCAACTTAGTGAGACCCTGTTTCAAAATAAAAAATAAAAATAGGGCTGGGGGTGTAGCTCGGAGGTAGAATGCCCCTGAGTTCAATTCCCAGTACCGCAAAAAAAAAAAAAAAAGAAAAAAAGAAAAAAAGGTTTCACTAAGTTACTGAGCTGGCCTTGAACCTGGGATCCTCCTGTCTCAGCCTCCCTGTAATACTGGGATTATAGGCACGTGATACAACACCCAGCTCCAAGCCCTTTTTTTTATTTTGACATAGGGTCTTGCTAACTTGCCCAGGCTGTCCTTAAACTTGCAATATTCCAGCTTCACCCTCCAAAGTAGCTAGATTACAGGAGTGTGCTACCGCACAGAAAATAATTTTTGACTTGGAAAAAAACCTGCAAGAGTATACCAAGAAACCAGAATACCTTTTACCTACATTCAGCAAATGTTAACATTTTAGGTGAGAAGTAAGAATAATGATAGTTTATTCATTTCACTTAACTAAAGGTCACTTATCCAGAAACCTCAAGAGCAGAAATCCAGAAGTAAGAGAAAAGGACTTCTAAACAGACCAAAATAGGTAAAGTCAGAAATTTTTAGAAAAGCCTTCAAAAAATTTTCACCGCAGAAACTTTTCTCTAAAATGAAATGGTAACCTTAGTCCCAGCTACTCAGGAGGGAGGCTGGGGTGGAAGCATCACATAAGCTGAGAAGTTCAAAAACAGACTGGGCCATATAGCAAGACTCAATAAGAGAGAAAAAAGAAAAGAGAAAGGAAATGAAAGACAGAAAAGAAGCAAAATGGAAGGAGGGAAGGAATCTTACTCAAAACCCTAATATTAAATCAGCAGAGTAGCACATACTTGTAATCCCAGCTACTAGAAAAGCTGAGGCAGTAGGACCAGAGGTTAGAGGCCAGCCTGGGAAGCTTTGACAAGACCTTGTCTCAAAATAACAAATATTAAAAGCAGGCTGGGAGCTGGGCACAGCAGGTATACCTGTAATCTCAGTATTTGGGAGGCTGATACAGGAGAACTGCAGGTTCCCAGCCAGCCTCAGCAATTTAGTGAGGCCCTCCACAACTTAATGAAACCTTGTTTCAAAATAAGAAGTAAAATAGGGCTGGGGGTGTATCTCAGGCAGAATGCTCCTAGGGTTCAACCCCAGCACCAAAAAAAAAAAAAAAAAGAACAAAACAAAAAACAATACCCTGGGCTGAGGGTGGGATTGGGGCTGTACCTCAGTGGTAGATGACTTGCTCCAGCCCTGAGGTTTGATTAAAGATAAAACAATACCCTGAAACAAAAACATTACTAGAGGCCAAGAGAAGGACATTTTATAAGGACAAAAGGGTTAATTCGGCCTGACATAGTGGCTCATGCCTATAAACCCAGAAATTCAGGAAACTGAGATAGGAGGATCCCAAGGAGACCAGCCTGACAATTTAGTAAGACACTGTCTCAAAATGAAAAATTCAAAAAGGGCTAGGGATGTAGCAAAGTGGTAGAGCACTCCTGGGATCAATCCCCAGTATAGGAAGAAAAAAAAAGGTAAATTCATCAAGACTACCTAACAATTATAATCACATACACATTTAATACCAATGTCCCAAAATATATATAAAATAAAAACTGACAAAACAGATCTAGAAAATTCAACTACAGAAGATGTTTCACTTCAATGTTTCACTCTCAATAAATGGAGAGGACTAGACAGGATACCAATAAGCAAATGGAAAACTTGAACAATACTATGAGCCAACTTAACTGAGTTAACATCTATAGAACACTCCACCAAACGAAAGCAAAACATACACTTTTCAAGCACAGAAGAAACATTCACCAGAACAGATTGAATGCTATACAATAAAACAAATATCAATAAATTTAATAGGATCGAAACATACAAAGTATTCTCTGTACCACAAAAGAATTAATTAGAAATGAACAACAAACGTAACTATAGACAGAAAGATCAAGAGAATAGAAGAATTTAGAAGTAAGCCCTAACATTTATTGTCAATTGGTTTTCAACAAATAAACCAAGATCATTCAATGGGTAAAGAAGTTTTTTCAACATAAAGTGCTGAGACAACTGGAATCTACATGCAAAACAATGAAAGTGGACCCCTATACCGCATCATACACAAAAATTAATTCAAAGTGGATCACAGACCTAAATTTAAGAACTAAAACAATAGGACTCTTGGAAGAAAATTTGGCAACATGGTGAGACTGTGTCTCAAAGTAAAAAATGAAAAAGGCTAGAGATATAGATCAGGGTCCAGCATTCCTAGGTTCAATCACCAGTACAGGAGGGAGGAAGGGAAAGAGGGAGGGTTGGCTGGAGGAACTTTTTTTTTTTTTTCTGTGGTGGTACTAGGGATTGAACCCAGGGCACTCTATTGCTAAGCTACACCCCCAACAATATTTTATTTTTATTTTGAAACAGGGTTTCACTAGGTTGCTGAATATCTAGCTACACTGCTGAGGTTGGCATGGAACCTGCAATCCTCCTGCCTCAGCCTCCCAAGTACTGGAATTATAGGTGTGGGCCACCATGCCCGGCTGAACTTGTATCATTTAACAAGGAAAATATAATTCAATTTTAAAATAGCTTAGAATGCATGAGACCCTGGGCATATTGCCAATACGTCCCTCCAAAAATTATGCAAAATATCTGAATAGATATTTCTCTAAAGAAGATACAATAAGCTGGGTGTTGTAACACTGCCTATAATTCCAGTACGTAGAAGGCTGAGACAAGAGGATCGCAGGTTCCAGCAAGACCCCGATTCAAAATTTTAAAAAAAATTAAAAGGGCTAGAGGTATAGTTCGAGGTGGAAGGTCCCTGGGTTCAATCCTCAGGGCGCGCGCATGCACACACGCACACGCGCACACACACGATCAAGCATTGACAAGTATATGGAGAAAACCTAATCCTCATTCATGGCTGATGAGAATGTAAAATGGTACATCTACTTTGAAATACAATAGAGTAGTTCTCCAATAAGTTAAAGAGTTACTCAATGAATTAAAACATGTCTACACAGCCGGGCGTGGTGGCCCACGCTTGTAATCCCAGCATTTGCGAGGCTGAGACCAGAGGATCCGGGTTCACAGCCAGCCTCAGCTACCTAGTGAGGCCCTCTGCAACTTAGTGAGACCCTGTTTCAAAATAAAGAATAAAAAATAGGGCTGGGGGAATAGCTCAGAGGTAGAATGCCCCTGAGTTCAATCCCCAGTACCACAAAAAAAAAAAAAAAAAAAAAACATGTCTACACAAAAAATCCTGTACACAAGTGTTCAAAGCAGCACTATGCACTAAGCCAAAAGGCAGAAACAATCTATATGTGTATAACTGATGAATAAAATTTTTAAAGTGTTATAATATACTTGCAATGGAATGTTACTTAGCAATAAAATGGAATGGAGATTTGCTACATGCTATAACAAGGATGAAATATAACATCATGCTAAATGGAAAAGGCCAGTGGAAAAGCCCATATACAGTATGATTCTGCTTATGAACTCTCCAGTAAATGCAAATCTACAGAGACAGAAAATAGATTGGTAGTTACCTGGCAGCACAGGAAACAGACTGGCTACAAATGGGGACTAAGGATCTTTTGGGGGCGATGGCAATATTCTAAAGTTGGATTGTAGGGATGGGGGTATAGCTCATTGGCAGAGCATGTGCTTAGTATGATCTGCATTCAAGCTCCAGCACTACAAGAAATTGTACAATAAAAAAAATAAAAATAATAAATTGGTATTATACTCAAGGTTATATAGCTGTATAAAATTACTAAAAATCACTTTTACATTATATTGATGACTTTTTTGAGATGGGATCTTGCTGTGCTGCCTAGGTTGGCTTCTAGAAGCTGGGCTCCAGCATGTGTCATCATGCCTGCTCTCTACTGGTGAATTTTGTGTTATGTAAATTATATCTCAGTAAAATTATGATGATGTCCCTCTTTAAGAATCTTAAAGCCAAGAGTGGTGGCACATGCCTTTAATCCCTGCACTTGGGAGGCTGAGACAGAAGGATCGCAGGTTCGAGGACAGTCTCAGCAAGTAGTGAGAATCATCAACCTAGTGAGACCCTGTTTCCAAATAAGAAATAAAACCAGGCTGGGGGTGTAGCTCGAAGGTAGAATGACTCTGGGTTCAATCCCCAGTACCACCAAAAAATAAAATAAAATAAAAAAGAATCTTAAAGCCAGGCGTGGTAGCACATGCTTGTAATCCCAGTACTTGGGAGGCTGAGACAGGAGGACTGCAGGTTCATGGCCAGCCTCAGCAACTTGTGAGGTGCTTTGCAACTTAGTGAGACTCTGTTTCAAACTAAAGACTAAAATAGGGCTGAGTGTATAGCTCAGAGGTAGAATGCCCCTGGGTTCAATCCTCAGTACCCCCCCTCAAAAAAATCTTTAAATAAAACACTTTAACTAAAATCAAAGGATCCTAATATCAAATGATCTTTTTTTAAATGTGCTTTAATTGGTGCATTATGGTCTCACATCATAATGTAAATCACGTTGACAATGACATACATGCACATAGCACTTAGTGCCTGCCTCCCCATCTCCCTCCTTCCCAAGATCTGTCTTTTTATTAGTACTAGAGATTGAACCCAGGAGCATTCTGTCTCTCAGCTACACCCCCAACCCTTTTTTTCATTTTCATTTTGAAACAGAGTCTCGCTAAAGTGCTGAGGTTGGCCTCTAACCTGTGATCCTCCTGTCTCAGCCTCCCAAGTACTGATACAAGTGTGTGCCACCCTACCCCAGTTCACATATGACCTTTTAAAACTAAACAGACCTGTCACCCCTCAGTTTGTCCTCTCTCATTTTCAACCTGACCTACCCTCAGTGTTTTGGTATTATCTCTTCCTCTATATATGTTTGTAATAAAATATTCCTTTAGTTTTTTTTTCTTCTTCTTCTTCTTCTTTTTTTTTTTTTTTTTTTTTTTTTTTTTTTTTTTTTTTTTTTTTTTTTTTTTTTTTTTTTTTTTTTTTTTTGGTACTGAAAGTTAAACCCAGAGACCTTCTGTCTCCAAGCTATATCCCTAGCCCTGTTTTTTTTTGTTTTTTTTTTTGAAACCAAGTCTTGCTAAATTGCTGAGGCTGGCCTCCAACCCCTGTTCCTCCTGTCTCAGCCTCCCAAGTACTGGAATTACAGACATGTGCTGCCACACTCAGTTTAAAATATTCCTTCAGTTAAAAAAAAAGAATTCTTGCATTAGAGGGGAAAAACCTGATAATAAGACCTAATAACTATTAATTTAAGAGAAAATAACGAAGCCAGGTATGGTGGCACATACCTGTGTTCCTAGCACTTGGGAGGCTGAAACAGGAAGATCATAGGTTCCAGGACAGCCTCAGCAATGTAGTGAGGTTACAATCTAGCAAGATCCTATTTCAAAACAAACACTAAAAAAAATGGACTATAGGTTTAGCTTGGAGGTAGAATGCCCCTGGGTTCAATCTCAGGTACAAAAAAAAAAAAAAGAGTAAAGAATAAGCTGGGTGTGGTGGCACATGCCTGTAATCCTGGTAAGACTGAGACAGGAAAATCGCAGGTCTGAAACTAGCCTCAGGAATATAACAAGACTCAGCAACCTAGCAAGATTCTGTTTGAAAATAAAAAATCAAAAGGGTTAGGGGTATAGCTCAGAGGTACAATGCCACTGAGTTCAATCACCAGTACTACATACACACACACACACACACACACACACACACACACACACAAACAAAAGTAAATAAGAAAAACAAATTTTGAGCTGGGGAATATAGCTCAGTGGTGGAGCACTTCCCTTGCATACATGCAGCCCTGGGCTCCATTCCCAGCACCACAAAAAATAATACTAAATTTTAAAACTTAGGACAAAACCGGGTGTGGTAGCGTACACTTGTAATCCCAGTACTTGGGAGGCTGAGACAAGAGGATCTGGGTTTGCGGCCAGCCTCAGCTACTTAAGTGAGGCCCTCTGCAACTTAGTGAGACCCTGTTTCAAAATAATAGGAGTGAGGGTGTAGCTCAGAGGTAGAATGCCCCTGGGTTCAATCCCCAGTATTGAAAAAAAAAAAACTTCACTAAGCATTATTTATGTAGAGCCTTTTTAGTAGATCAAGTAGTTTTTTCCTTTGATACTAGGAATTGAACCCAGGGGCACTCTACTTCTGAGCTACACTCCATCTCTTTTTATTTTTTTAATTTTGAAATGGTCTCGCTAAATTACCACACACTGCTGGCCTCAAACCTGCAATCTTCCCGTCTCAGCCTTTCAAATAGTAGGATTACAGGCATGTGCCACCACACTGAGCTTCCAATAACTTCTTGAGTATAAAACAGAGTTTAAGAACGCAGGCTCTGGAGTGGAAGAAACCTGGAGTCAAATCAAATTTCACCTCATTCATTCTTGATTCCATTTGTGTAATCTCACAGGCCTGATATGAAAATACACATCAAATACTTAGCACAGTGCCTGGCACAAGATAATAATCAATAAATGAAAGCTTTTATTTTCTATGTCTTAATAACCCCTAGGGGCAAGCACTATATTAAATTACTATTCAATAATACTCAAGAAAACATTAAATGATTTTCAGGAGACTCTATTTTGGAAGGCAGGAAAGTATATATTTTTAAAAGCTTTCCAGCAATAAACCATGTAGGCACTGCTAAAGAAATATGCTCTGGTGATCAGAATACTATCTCTTCCACATACAGCAATGCAGAAACATGGCTGAGTAAAAAGTCCACAAAAATCAGCTCTCAAACCTTAATTGTCCTGTTAAGTTCACAGCTATAGATCATAACTTATGTGTGACATTTTTCCTTCATAAAATAGTAAATACATTGATCCCTAAGAATATGTATAAGCCAGGTATGATGGCACATGCTTGTAATCCCAGTACTTGGAAGGCTAAGACAGGAGGATCACAAGTTCTAAGTCAGCTAGCCTCAACAACTTAGCAAGGCCTTCTGCAACTTAGTGAGATTCATTTTAAAATAATATAGTGCTCAGGATGTAGCTCAGAAGTAGAAAGGCCCTGGGTTCAATCCCCAATACAACAAAAAAGAATATATATATTCTTTTTATATATATACATACATATGTATACATATATATATACATATATACACATACATATATATATTCTTGCAGTACTGAATGTGTATATGTGAATATACACATTCATATATATATATATATATATATATATAAAACGACAACTACAAAAGTACTTCTACAGAGAATGAAATTACAGGGTAAATCTCACAAACTCATGCCCTATCGCTATGCCTTCAACATGTTCGCTATATAAGACCGCAGCATTTCAGTTCAAAGTTCAAAATACTTTTTCCCCTGTAGCTTATTTTGGTTCTACCAATAATATAGCCATGTAAAATCAGTACTGTGTCAAGCCAGGCATGATGGTGCACACCTGAAGTCCCAACTACTCAGGAGGCTGAAACAAGGAGGATCACTTGAGCCCAGGAGTTCAGGACCAGCCTAGACAATACAGCAAGAACCTGTCTCAAAACAAACAAGAACGATAACAACAAAAAAAAACAGTGCTCTGTCAGATAATGACACATAGAATTTCAACTTCTATAACCAGCAATTGAAAGAAAGCATATTTACACAGTCAAAACTGTACAGTAAGCCAGGGGTAGTGGCACACGCTTGTAATCCCAGCATTTGGGAGGCTGAGACAGGAGGATCACAGGTTCATGGTCAGTCTCAGCTATTTAGTGAGGCCCTCTGCAACTTAGTGAGACCCTGTTTCAAAATAAAGAATAAAAAATAGGGCTGGGGGTGTAGCTTGAAGGTAGAATGCCTCTGGGTTCAATCCCCAGTACTGCAAAAAAAAAATTGCACAGTAAATTTTTCATTAACAATTTTCTGTCATAGATATATATTTATGCCAATAAACATTTACCAAGTATTAATATACAAACACTGTCAAGACATAGGAATAAAAGAACAAAAATCAGTCACTGTCTTCAAGGAGCATATAGTTTATCCATGCTTAAGATATACTACTGTGGAGCTGGGCATGGTGGCACACACCTGTAATCCCAATACTTACTTGGGAGGCTGAGACAGAAGGATCCCAAGTTTGAGGACAGCCTTGCAATGTAGCAAACCTCTCAGCAACCAAGCAAGATCCTGTTTCAAAAACAAAAAATAAAAAAGGGCTGGGGGTGTAGCTCGCAGGTAGAATGCACCTAGGTTCAATTCCAAGTAACACACACACATACTACTGTGGGCTGGAGGTGTGGCTCACTGGTAGAGCACTTACCTAGTATGTTCAAGGGCCTGGGTTCCATCCCCAGCACTGAAGGAAAACAAAAAAAAAAACAAGAAAGATATGCTACTATGGACTTTTAGTTCCAGAAGGTGAACTGAACACTTGTATCTCTTGTTCTTTGCAAGCCTCCAGGAAAGTGATGGTAAAAGACTACAAAAATATAAGTCACAAGTCAGTGACACAAATGGAAACCAATGTAGAAGATAAAAGATTTTAACAACTTCTGACAGAGGAGACAGAAAAAAACTGGCTGATAGCACAAATTAAAGGGTGCTACAACCTAAAATATATGAGAAAGAATTCCAAAACAGGAGAGAGAAGACTTGCAGGGCAAAAATCCCACAATGTGTCCACACACAAGACAAGACTGATCCCCCGGAGGGACAGAGTGAGAAAAAGGTTGAAAACAAGGATAAACTGAGGGGCTGAATTAAGATACAACTGACGAACCCTTCCTTGAAAAGAAAAAGAGCTTCACGTGAAGAATATCTAATTCAACAGACCGGGGTGAATTAGGGTGCTCCAGAGCAAAGGAGACCTCTGCCTTTTGGCATTGGGGCCCTTTGAGTATATAATATCCAGTTGCCCACTCACCCACCCCAAAATAAAGCCTACTAGTTGACAACTCTGCCAGGTATACAGAACTCCCAGTCCGCCCAACCACTAGCCCTATTTTTTTTTTTTTTTTCGGTACTAGGGACTGAACCCAGGGGTGTTCTACCTCTTAGATAGACTCCCCTCGCTCTATTTTATTTTGTTATAGGGTCTCTACTAGGTACACTGGCGCTGTTGTCACAGTACTTAGGAGGCTAAGAGAGAAGGATAGCAGGTTCTAGAGTAGCCTCAAAAACTTAATAAGACCTTGTTTCAAAATAAAAATAGGGCCGGGCGTGGTGGCACACGCTTGTAAACCCAGCATTCGGGAGGCTGAGACCAGAGGATCCGGGTTCGCGGCCAGCCTCAGTTACCTAGTGAGGCACTCCGCAACTTAGTGAGACTCGGTTTCAAAATAAAGAATAAAAAAAATAGGGCTGGGGGTATAGCTCGGGGGTAGAATGCCCCTGAGTTCAATCCCCAGTACCGCAAAAAAAATGAATAAATAAAATAAAAATAGGGATGGGATGTAACTCAGAGATAGAACACCCCTAGGATCAATTCCCACTACAAAGGGAGAGGGGAGGGAGGAACAAGGTCTCTCTAAATTGCTGAAGCTGGCCTCAAACCTTTGAGATCCTCCTGTTTCAGTCTCCCAAGTACTGGAATTACAGGCATATGCCACAGTGCCCAGCTTAGCCCATTCCTGAATATGAACAGACTCTGGAAACAACCACCTGAAGAAAATCTGCAAGACAAAAAAGAATAATCAAGCTGGATGTGATGACACACTCCTGTAATCCCAGTACTAGGGAGGCTGAGACAGGAATTGCAGGTTGGAGTCCAGCCTCAACAATTTAGAGAGACCCTATTTCAAAAATAAAAAATAAAATAGGGCTGGGAGTGTAGCTTAGAGGTAGAAAATCCCTGGGTCCAAGCACCAGCATTACAAAAAAGAAAAGAAAAAATGGAATGATCAAGAAATGTACACATAATTGGGCATGGTGGCGCATGCCTATAATCCCAGTGCTTAGGAAGCTGATACAGGAGGATTGTAGGTTCATAGATCAGCCTTAGCAAGTAGTGAGACTCATGAATCTAGCAAGACCCTGTTTCAAAATAAAAAATAAAAGACAGGTGTGGTGGCACATGCTTGTAATCCCAGTACTTGGGAAGCTGAGAAAGGAGGATCCTAGGTTTGCAGCCAGTCTCAGCAACTAGTGAGGCCCTCCACAACTAGTTAGAACCTATTTCAAAATAAAGAATAAAATAGGGCTGAGGGTGTAGCTCAGAGGTAGAATGCCCTAGAGTTCAATTCCCAGTACCACAAAACAAAATTAAATTAAAAAATGAAAAAAGGAGCCAGGAGCTGGGCGTGGTGGCGCACACTTGTAATCCCAGCATTCGGGAGGCTGAGACCGGAGGATGTGGGTTCGCGGCCAGCCTCAGCTACCTAGCGAGGCACTCCGCAACTTAGTGAGACTCGGTTTCAAAATAAAGAATAAAAAATAGGGCTGGGGGTATAGCTCGGAGGTAGAATGCCCTTGAGTTCAATCCCCAGTACCGCAAAAAAAAAAAAAAAAAAAAAAA